>JAODAL010032694.1:0-46583 GCA_025379985.1 Phyllomedusa bahiana | reverse complement strand
TTTTTAATCTTTCCTCAGCCCTTTTTTTCTTGGTTTCATTTTGTTTTCGGGGGCTGTTTATTGGCTTCTTTAGGCTGCAGTAGAAGCCAGGTTTGCTATAGAAACCCAGTCTGGCAGCATCGGGGAAGATTGGGACAGTCTGTAGCTTAGCAACCGCACTGGCAGCTTCGGAGGAGCAAACGGGTCTGTAGCTATAGGACCACACTGGCACCTTTCAGGAGGATTGAAAAAGTCTGTATTTTATAGCGACTGGGGAGGATGCACCCCATACAAGGGGGGATATCTGGATAGTAGGCCCTGTTAATGGTTTTGAAAGTGCTTTTTTTTTGCAAGATCTTTAACATAAAAAAAAATCTTGTTTGAAAAACCCCTTTTAAATAATATATGAAAAAAGTCTGACAAGTAATACTGCCCTCAGTGAACATACAAATCTACTGTAGGTCCGTTGCAGCAGCATAGGCTTAACAGGTATTTTACGAATCTCAACATTAAGCACTTACGTAAAGCCGATTAAATCTCAGCCAGTATAACATATTTACACGGAAATAGAATTAATCTAACATACATTTATGCTCTCACAAGAAATAGGTTACCCCTTCCCAAAGAGAACCGGTAGTTAGAGTAGACGCTGCAGAAGTCGCTTTGTTACCTTGTGTGAACCAGCAGGCTCCTCAAGATCTAATATTTTTCCCTTTCTTTCCTTCTTTATTTTTGCAGTTTATTTTTTTTGTCACATGAAAATGAAATGTTTGTAGCAAATTTTGGGTTTCATTTTGAATTTACAGCATTGAACAAAACTTAAGCATTTAGTGTTATTACATTTGAAAAGGTCAGAAAGGCTTCATGAACATGAAATCAATACTTGGATGTGGTACAAAAGTAGACGGAAAGCGTTCAATGGATGTGAAGATGAATAATTAGATCAAGATTCAGGCGCAGGGCAAATAAAACAATGATTAGACCAATATGTGGGACAGAAATGTAATAGTAAGAATAGAATTCACTGGGATGCCCCCGGATCCTAATGACAAAAGAAAAGTTATGCAATGTATTTAATAGCATTCTGCAAGTTACAGTCTTAGGTTGTGTATAGGTGTCTATGCAGGTGTAACATCATACTGCACCTTTTTGTACTAAAAGAAAAAACTGTAATTTAAATAAGCAGTCTGATTGGGGGAACATAAAAAAACCAAGGGGCGAGCACTTCATGACTTTTTGTGGAAAAAAAACATCAGGGAGGAAAAAAAGTTTTAGTCAGCCCCCAAATTGTGCAAGTTTTCCCCTTTTAAAAAGATGAGAGGGGCCTGTAATTGACATCATAGGCGACCCAACTTTGAGAACAAATGGAAAACAAATCCCCAAAATCAATTGTTATTTTGGAAAAAATTTATTCTTTTTGGGGGAAAATAAGTATTTGGGTCTCCGACCTGTAAATTCTTCTTTTAAAAGGGGTCCCTGTCTCCCCTCATTACCCGTAGTAATGGCCCTGTTTTAACCTCAAACAGTACACTCCAAACTCCACTATGGTGAAGACCAAAAAGATCGAAGACACCCAAAAAAAAATTGTAGCCCCGCACCAGGGGTGGAAAGACTGAATTACAATAAGCAAAAAGCTTGGTGGAAAAATAAAATGTGGGGGGAATAATTAGAAAAATGGGGGACATACAAGCCCCGATATCTCCCCCGATGCTAAATAGAAAAAAGAAAATTTGAATCAACTTTTGTTAATTTACCAAACACTTATTTCCACCAAATTTGCAAAAAAAAATTTTTCCAAATCGACAATTGTTTTTTGTTTTCTCTTTTGTCTTATGTTGGGTCTATTATGAATTTAATTACAGGCCGTCTCATCTTTTTAAGTGGGAGAACTTGCACAATTGGAGGCTGACTAAATACTTTTTTCCCCCACTGTATTTTATTACTTTCAAACACTGTTCATTCACCTATCTCTGTATTGCCAATCAATAAGTGAGACCACCCACTGGACTCCTAACCATAGAAAGAGTAGGAATTTCAATCAATAGGTTACAAGTAGTGTTGAGCGATTATTATCGACAAAGTTGAAATCGGCAAGGTTTTTATGGTGATCGGATTTTTTAGATCATGCGATAATTTAGGTTAAAATCTGAGCCTCATCTATTAAGATCGCGCCTTTTCGGCGCTTTCCTGTAATTTTGCGGCAGCAAATGGATTACAGAATAGAGCAGGGTGAGATGTGTGTGGAGTCATGACTGGGATGTGTATGGTTGCGTTTGCTGGAAAAATCACTGAACCTCGTTTTACATAGAAACAGCGTTTCCTGTTCGATCAGTGTCTCTCAGCGTCTACAGAGAGAAGGAGTGCGCTCTTGACCGCCTGACTGGCCAAACAGCTCAGCGAAATTATTATATTTCTTACAGAGAAACCTTACTATTAGCTGTGATCCTTCCAATTTAGTTTCAGAGTAATGGATTGGATGAGTTTTTTTATGTTAGGTAGAGAATTTTAAAGGAGCATCTACCGACTGTAAAAGTCACGGGGTGAGAGGAGGGGGGGCCCCGCGAGGGAACAAGACAAGCTCTATAAAGAATTCTGGATAAAGCTTCACCAAGACTTAGTGTTAGACATTGCAATAGCTGTTTTATTACACAGCTTTATATTTAAATATTTCCTGGATTTTGGGAAGCCTGACTTATAGGATACACATCTTTTCTTGTTAACTGCACGTCTCTTGTTTAGGTGCAAAACTCACTTTTATTATCAGTATAATTTTAAGATAGGTGTTCATTTTAATTTTTGCCCATTCCACTTTTGTTGATATATCCACCTTGTTCTTAATATTAGATTCCAGCAAGTCAGCACAGGTTGATAGCGTGCCAATAATACCTTGTAATATCGAATACATTTACAGATAGTGTTTTTTGACTTTGGTGCCACTACAGCTTGTGTTCTTTGAGGCTCCTTGCACTTACATGTGAATACTGCAATTTTTTAGTCACACAGGTGATTTGATAGGTGCAAGAAAATACCTTTTATTATATACCCGAATACAATTCAGATACGGTTTTTTACTTTTGGCGCAGGCCCAGCGTTTGTTGACTTGATAGATTACTTTGCAGTTATATTTGAATCCAGCAATTTGTTTTGATTTGAGGGATTTGGAATAGCTGTGATTTTGCCGTCTTTTAATAGAGACTTTTCCAAACTTTCCATACCTTCTCAAATTTGTATATTTCTGAAACATGGAGCGGAAATTCGGTGGTAAGCGAGCAAAAAAGGGGGGTAGGACATGGAGGTAGAGGTCGAGAGAAGGTGCTCCTTCCAATGCTGGCGACAACACGGATGTCAGCGGATCATCAGTTTGCAGGACCGTCTGGCTGTCATCGCTGGGTCAGGGCCCTGTGAATCTCAGTAACGGAACAGCGTCGCCTAATCTGTCCTTCGTGGATAATCAACCTGCATCCAGCAGTCTTACCTCTCGTCGCATCCCAGTCACGGCCACAAAATGTCGTCTCAGCATCACTCAGCATCGTCCAACATGAAGAGCGCCAAATGTTACTCGTGGACCCACCACTGTGGATAATCCATTTTCTGACGACCTTTTGATGACAAATGCGGTTGGGTGTCAGAAGGCATGTTAAAAGATCAAGAGGCACAAAAACAGAGAGGAGGATTTTTCTTGCTCTGGAAGCCCAGTTACTGATGCCATCAGAGGAGGAGAAGGAGCCGAGTCAATCGTCCAAAAATCCCGGGCGGTCGGCAACGCCTTGCAGTCCCTCTTGCTTGTAGCCCGACAGCTTCTGGATGCAGAATGTCAGGACGACGATAGTCACGGTGTTGAGTATGATGTGATGAAGACATTGCGGATCCACGCCTGGTCTTTCAGCAGATTTTGCTTGCGAGCGCTTCATCACTGGACGAGGAGGAAGACGTGGGGTAGGGTCAGTACGGGTTCGCCTAAAAAAGGGAGGAGGGCGGTGCAGACAGGCCGCTGATATGATTCCGCCAGCCACGGGTCAGGCAAACCCCCGCTCCTGCTTATCGACGTTCAAAAAGTCCAGGACCTCTCAAGCCTGGGCCTTCTTTGACCAAGCCTCTGATTCACCCAGCGATGTTCTTATGCGCCTTTGCGATTAACGCATAAGTAGAGGCATGAACCTTATGGTGGTAACAACACCAACATGTCTAGTCACATGCAGCGAATGCATGGTTGAATGGAGGCAAACACTTGGCAAAAAAGGCCAGACTGACGCGGGCCTCCAACACTGTCACACCCTATGTTCTCTTTTTCCTTTTCGGCCTCTTCGCCACCACCAAGCGTTCCTCAGTGCCCAGGTCTCTCAGAGTCATGATCAGTGATCAGCCTCCGCTTCGCCTCCACCGTCGCCCGAGTACCACCTGCACCAAACAGAGGGACCCCTATCCTACCCCTTCTCTTCTGCCAGTTTGAGAACCGCACGCTGTTACAGCGGTAGTCTAGCAGCCAGCCTTCTGTCTTCCAGGTTTGGAGCAGAAGAAACACTTTAACCCAAACCATCCCTAAGCCAAAAGCCTGAATGTCGGCATGCCAGGATTTTGGACTTGGAAATGTTGGCTTTCCTTCTTGGTGGACACTGATGGGTATCCGCCACGTCATGGCCTTGCTGCCCCATAAACCAGATGCCGAGCAGGCATTTCTTTGCCAGAAAAGCCGTCTCTGCCCTGGCCATCCAGTGTCATCTAAAATTTCAGCGCGTTGTTGCACTGGTGTCCGGAAAAGTCCATCTGACCACCGACACATGGACTTTGTAAGCACGGCCAAGGCCGCTATATCTTTGTGGACAGCTTACTGGGTGAGCTGGTGGATGTCCTGGGGGTGTCGGTGGGCTCTCTGGCCTCGGGCACACTCTTCAAAACCGCAAGGGATGTGCAGGGTTCTTTCCCACAAGGTCCTCTGGTGCTTACTGCAGAGAAACAGGCCGTTGTAGAAATTATATATGTCTTGGTGACCGTTCCACACACAGGTCAGGAGCTGTGGCGGCTCTCCGCAAACGAGACCGAGAGCTGGCTGGGTGGTGTGCGTTAACGGGCGAAATTGCTGGCAGCTTTAGATCGGTAGCTGGGTAATCCCTTGCATGGCCAATTGGCTTGAACCTTGTCGTCCAGAATTTTTAAGAGTCCCGGGTCTGGACTGCCTCTGAGGAAGGCTCGAAGTCTAGTTCGCACTTCCGCCGTTCGCACCCTGCTTCGTCCAGCTGGCTGCGTTGTCACGGACTAATCAGCTCGCCTCCGTTCAACCGTCTCATTGTTGAGTTTGCAAAACGCGGGAATTTCACCCTCCACTTGCTCCAGCGATTGTGGCAGCAGCGACATTGCCATTACGCAGTATGAAGGGACTCTTGGTCTGTCAAGCACGCGGTGCGGTACATCGGGTGGTGGAGCCACAGAGGGTGGAGGCAGGTGAAAAGAGCTCTGCACCATCCTTGCCAGTTTTGAAGTAAGCCACCAAAATGGTCAGTGCGGACAATGCCTTGTAGCATGCGCATTGGGGTGTTTTTAGTTCTGGAACGATCTTTGGGGACACTCTGAAACACATTCCCCCCAGCGACGGGAGGAGCCTTTCTCCCCGTAAAACCCCACAAGGCCCCACATTTTTACAATTTCATGGTCTTATTAGGCGGGGTTCGGGGCCAGAGTAGTCAAGGTGGGCATCAGCCCCGGGGTGCATCACTCAGGCAAGTAGGGCTGTGTTGAAGCTGTGCCGGAGGCGCGGAGGAGGAGGAGGAGGAGGAGAGGAGGAGGTTTTCCCTAGACACCGTGTTCCCCGCGCCCCTCCCTTGGAAAAGGTTGCGCAAATTTTTGGGGCGGAGGAGGAAGATGAGGAAAAGATCAGTTTGCTAGTCCCCTAAACCAGAGGCTTGGGAATCAGGCTCCACCCTTCCCTGAGTGCTTGGATGCCCCATTTCCTCAACAAAAACCATCAAAATAAACAAATTACTGGGTGGCCACCCTCCGGATCCCCGGTAAAAACAAAATAGCCTTTCCTTCCACCCACCCAAAAAAGGAGTAAAATGCGGGGAAATGGAGCCTTTGCTGATTGATCAATGAGCACTTTTGGGTCGCTTCACGCCCCCCCAAATGTCACGGTGGAACAACTCACGCGGACAGCGTGGGGGCCCAAAGTAGCCATAGCGGCAGCACGGGAAAGGGTTTGGCGGAACCCTAATGGGGGACCTCTGGCAATCTTTGTTTACCCCCTCCCCAAAAACGCATGCAAGCAGGGCACAAAACCCAACAAAAGGGGATCAGCTTAAGATCATGGGCAAACTATCTGCGTCTCAACCCGAGTTTTTGGAGTTTTCCCGGGGCCCCCAATAGACTTTGGGTATCCAAAAGGACGAAGGCCCCGAGCGGGCTCGTCCCGCCATAGGGTTTTGTCCTGCCCAGCAGCCAGCGTCATACTGAGGGGAAACCTTCGCACAGCTGGAGGAGTCATTACAGACAACGCAGGGTTTTTCCCAAAGAAATGTGGATCGTTTGACTTTCATCAAATGAATCAGGCATGGATCTTGATGATGTTGTGGCGCCAATTGCCGAGGTCACCGATTAGTTGCGGTTATTTAAAATTCCTCTTCAAATAGAAAAGGGTCCTCTTGAAAAATTATTTTTTAAAAGATCTTTTTCTTCCTGCAATTTTTTTCTCTTTTCCCAACAGTTCTTTTTGCGGGTTTTTTGCTTGGGGGGAGACTGAAAAAGACACCAAAGGTTTCATGAAAAACACCGTTTTCCCATTTACTCACTTATTTTAAAAATTTTTTCGCTTTGTCAAGGGGTTTTGAGGTCATGTTGCTGTGAGTTCGAAATAATCTGGTCCTTTGGAACGAAATGTGGTTCTAAGGGCATTTCTCCTCAAAATTTTTTAAACAGTGCTGAGAAGTCATTTTTTTTAATTTTTTTTGGGTATGCTGTTTTTTTTTTTTTAACAATTTTTTTATTTGGAAAAAATACAGAGACCCAACTATTAAAACATTGTTAAGAATAAATTTTAAGTTTTGGGGAAATTTGTATTATCATTAAAGTTATGAATTGTTAATAAAGAAAATATCCAAAAAAAAATGTGTCACTTGTTCTTCCATTTCGTTTTTCTCTTAAATTCCTGCAAACAATGATTATAATTATAACTTTAAACATTCAACTTTGTCTGCAGTACCTCCCCCCCCCCACCTTGCTTCTATATCTAACTTTCCCTAGATTACCACTTTTCTCGTAAGATAATATGTAAAATATTTAAAGGGTTCAATTATTTCTAATTTCGTGTTCAAAGTGCAGCAAAAATTTTTTTTCCATTTTCTAATAAATTTCCCGTCAATTGTTCTTTTTGCCTTTCTGTGTCGCTTTTAAAAGCATTAAATGTTTCAAAGAGGCCTTCACTTCAGTATGTCTGGGGTTTATCTTCCACCCAATGTCGAGTATGAACGTTTGGCTGCTACAGCGTAGTGTATCCCCTTTTAAATTTGTAGATTGTTTCCTCCCCCTCTCTTTCATTAGGCCTCAAAAGTATTGGAAAATACCTTTTTTGGGGCTAAAGGTATTTGCCTTCCATATTTTCTCTATGAATTTCCCCCCCTTTTCAAAAACTCTGTATTTGTGCGTCCCCGAACGTGTTCAAACCCGCCCTGGGCTGACGCATTTTTGGGCAGGCCTTAAGGTACTCCCCCCACTTTTTTTTTTCAAAAGGAAAATTTTTAAAAGCATAAAAACTCTATGCCTATCTTTAAAAAAGAGTCCCCTCCAGATTTCGCTAAAAAGTGGCCTTTTTGACTAATTCCATTCCCTTCAAAAATTTTTTCTGTCAAAAACTTCATATTTTTAATCTTTCCCTTTTTTAAAATATTGTTGCTGTCCCCACAGGGACCCGCAGTAAATTGCCAAAATTTTTACAAAGTGCCTTGCCCCCAGATATTTTCCCTAATTTGGGAAAAATTCTTCTGGATCCCCCCCCCCTGCTAAAATTCTCCAATTTTGCTCTTAGAAAACTTTTAATTTTCCAGTATTGCAGTAGTGATTTTTTCCCCAAAAACCCTATCTGTTTTGTACGCTTCCCAACTCATGAAGTCTCCCCCGTCCCCTTCAAAAGTTCCCCCCAGCGTGGGGAAAACCTCAGCCCCCAATCTTTTTAAAAGTGGTTTTTTTTCTCCCCTGTGGAAAACTCGGGAGGGACCACAGCGGCAACCCCTTGGTTACAAACATTGGTCTCCTATTATTTGGATGTCGCCATGTTGCCACGTTTCTAAAAATGACATTTCCTTGAATGAACTGGTAAGATCTATATGGGGCGGGGGAGTGTTTTTAAGTTCCAGGGGTGAACCATGATTTCGCAAAATTATTTGAAAAAAAATTTGTGCATGGACAATCTAAGATGTGCCCCCTCAATTCTGCTAAGTTGTATCCAAGTTATAATTGTGCCCCTCCCTATTTTTCTTAAGATCAGTTTATCTAATGCTATCCTTTCCCTCCCTTTTTTTCCCAAAGAATGCCCAAGGCGCTCCCAAGCAAATTGATGTCTTTGTGCTCAGTAGTTGGGATGTTTTGAATAGGTAAATAAATCCGCAAACTAACCCTTTTTTATTAAATGTACCTCCCCATTATTTTAAATGGAAATTTTTCCATTTTTTTAGTTCTTCCACAATTTTCTTTAAAAATAGGTTAAAATTTAAGGTGATAAATTATGCGAAAGGCACCCATTTTAATCCCCGGTGGGGATTGTTGTGTACAGTCTTATCCCAAATTTTTCTTTTTCCCCGCCCCCCTTTGTCTCCTAGCACCCCCTGTCTTGGGCCCTTTTTGGGGATGGAAAACGTCAGAAATAAATTCCGGGGTACTAATCTTGGCCCCGGGGTTATTTTAAATAGCTCCCTTTTAAATTCAATAAACCAGTAATCCCCATTTGGTCCTGACAAGATTAAGCCACCCCCAAGTATATTGTCGAATGCCTTTTCGGCATCTAAGGCAACAATTTGGGGTTTTTTAAGCTTGTCCCTTTGATTTTTCCGCCCCAATTTGGGCAGTCTTACCATTTTATGTTTTTTTAAATTCCCGACCTCCCCTTTATGAACCCCATTTGAGATCCCCCTAAGCTTGGGGAGAATCAAAAAAAGTTATTCGCCATAATTTTTGACTAAAATTTTTACTCTTGGGTTAAACAGAGAAATTGGCCCATAGGAATCTGGCATTGTGGGTATCCTCCCCGGTTTATGTAAAAAACTTTTATATATGTTGTCCCCTCGGGGGCATTTCTCCGAACGAATGACTTTTTCAAAAACCCTTTTAAGCCTGGGTTGATTTCATCTTCAATAGTTTAAAGGGAAATCGCTAGAGAAGCCATTGGGGCCAGGCGGGCCCTTTCCCTAAAAGGAAAACTCTTTTTCACTCCGGGTTTCCCCTTCTTAATCTCTCCATTTAAAAAGTCCCTTACTTCATGGAAAAAATTTTTTGGGAGATTTAGGGCTTTTAAAAAATTCCCCGGCCTTCTTAATTCGTAAGGGGGGGGGGGAATACAGTTTGGAGTAAAACTGTTGCAAGATGTGTTTTAAATTTTCTTAGGGTTTGGGAGAGTTTTGCCCTCTCCGTCAACCATACTATATGTTAAGGGTTGGGTCTCCCCCCGTACCAATTTTGGTAGTAATTTCCCCGGGCCCTTTTTCCTGTTTTTACGGGGCATTTTTAAAATGTCACTAAAAATATCCCTATTTGCCCTTTCGGATTCATATGTCTCTGCTTGGTCCCTTTTTTCCCTTTTTCTCTAAGAGGATCTTGTAGAAATGGTATTTGTTTTCTCAAAATTAATGTTGTTTTTTTAAGAGTTTTGTATTTTTCTTTTCTTTGATGGTGTAAGCATGATGCGACCCCGCGCACTGCCCTTTGGGCCGAATCCCCCGTATAAAAAGTATTCCCTATTTGGGCTTTTTGTCCCGCTCAAAATTTCCCCCCCAACTCCGAAGGATTCTTGAAACTGTTTGTCCCTGGCTAAGGATGGGAATCTCCATAAATATGTTGAGCCCCTCGTGTTTTTCCCCCAATTTGATGCTAAAGGGACGTGGGAGATATTCTAAGTCCCCCTTTCCCTGTCCCCCCTAAATCTTTGTTTTTTTTTTTAAAAAAAATTTTTTTTGATTTTCTTATTTTGAAAAACAGAAACAAATGAAAAAAGATTGTCATGTTACAGATTTAGATCCAAATTTGCTTTGCGGCCATTGCCCGGACCTAGTAGTATCATGACAAAGCTAAAAAAATGTCAAAACAAGGGAGTCTACCAGACCCTCAACAAATATAAAAGTATAAAAAATAGCCCCAAAAAGTGTGCTCTCTTTTCTTAAAAGACCTGGTGTTATGCTGAAACCAAATTTCTGCGGACTTCCATAAACCCCTCTAGCTATTTATCTGGGTCAGCCTGGTAAGTGTCGTGCTGCGCCTAATGTGATTGTGTGGTCAGGTCTCTCACACCTGGAGCCTCCCCAAGGTGCCACTGATCCCTTCCTTACAGTCCCAAACCCCGTGTATTTGAAAGTTTGCATCAGGGCCTTCATTTCCCTGTCTGAATAGTGGGATTCAATAAAAGTTCGCCATCGTCTGAAGAAACCCTTAGTGCGAGCCTCTTTGTGCCTTTCTGTCTCGAGCCTATCAGCAACCAAATAGTCCTCTAGCTGTTTCATGACCCCGCTGAGCGGTGGAAGAGTTGGCTTAATCCACTGCTGAAGTAGGCAGCGTTTCGCAGCCATCAGGGCTATATGTACTATTCCTGGATAGGTGGGCGCGCCCTCCTTCCCCCCTGGAGAGTTTCCCAGGTCACGTTCAGGGGGTCTGGGAGAGTGAAATATCAAAAGGTCATAGTTTCTTTGCAGAGTAACCCCAAAGTGCACCTCGATATATCGGACAATGCTGTCCCAATATTGCTGCGAGGCACTGCATTCCCATAAGCCATGCCAGAGATCAGTTTTTTGAGTGCCACACTTGGGGCAGTGCTGGAGCCTATCAGGGGAGCTCTGGGAGACAGGGAGATTAAAGGCGTAGATGGCATTATGTATTATTTTAAGAAAGGTTTCACGCCAGGTCTCACATATGACATGTTTGCGTACCGCGCCCAGGCCTTGAAGAATGGTTTCCGGGATTTCGGTGTCGCCTAGACGGCGTTGCCAGAACTTGAAAGCCTGGTCACTTGCCCGCCTCTGGCACCATCCTCTCATGGTATTGTACAGGCCAGAGAGGGTGCAAGTGTCCCTGTGCGAAGTGACAAAAATGTCATAGTCGTTTAGGACAGTCTCCTTTGAGATATCTTTCAACCTGCTGCTACAAAAGTGGAACAATTGGTACGCAGCAAGCATGTGCGTGCCAGGTAGTACAAATTTTTCGAGCATCTCTTTAGGCGTGAGCCATCTGTTCAATGTTTCGTGCATTAGCTGTCCAGCGGTCTTTAGACCCCTAGCTTTCCAAAGGCGAAACATAGAGTTGGATTGTCCCTGAGGAAACTCCGGGTGACCCCATAAGGGCATGTCCTTAGATATCGCAAAGGAGAGGCCGGTTTTCTTCCGGACTTCCTTCCAGACCATAAGTGTGTCACGGATCAGTGCTGAGGTTTTAATTGGGCCAGGTAGCTTGGGGTACCTAGTGTGGAACAAGGCCTGGGGATGCCAGGGGCGCATGAGCTCTTTTTCTATGTCCCAGTTGGAGAAAGAGTTGCGTCCAAACAGCCAGTCTAGCATGTGTCTGGCCAGACAGGCCAGATTGTAGCCTCTGACATCCGGGAGATTCAGACCCCCTTCCCCAGTGGGTAGCATCAGTTTCCTAAGTGCAATCCGGGGTTTCTTTCCAGCCCAGATAAATCTGGAAAAGCAGGAGTTGATCTTGTTGACATCCATATGCCTGAATAGGAAGGGAAGGGTTTGTAATGGGTACAACAGTTTCGGGAAACTAATCATTTTAATAGCGTGGCATCTGCCAGCCAATGAGAGCGGGAGTGAAGACCATCGCTTCAAGTCACTAGAGATTTTATCAATGATGGGTGGGATATTCAATTTATAGATCGTGTCTGGGGTTCTACCAATTTTCAGACCCAGATAGGTGATGTAGCCCTGGGCACGTGCTATGTCGACACCCATGGCGCTCCATTGCGAGGGTGACAAACCCGGGCCCAATTCCAAGATCTCACTTTTAGTAACATTCACCTTATATCCTGAGAATTTGCCGAACAGGTGTAGAACCTCAAAAACCCTGGGGAGATGAGTCAGGGGATTGGCCTTTGAATATAGATTCAGGTCATCTGCAAACAGCGCAGATTTGATCTCCGTTCCTCCTATCCTGACACCTGAAAAAAGGTCAGACTCTTCTAAGAATCTCGCTAGGGGTTCAAGAGCTATATTGAAAAGAAGAGGGGATAATGGGCACCCCTGTCTAGTACCCTTCTGAAGTGGAAACCTGTGGGAAAGGAAACCTGGGGTGTGGATTTGGGCAGTTAGGGCAGTCATTATTGGCGAGAGATAAGTCCTAAAAGCACCCGTAATTCCCATGCTGTCCAGCACAGTCCAGAGCCAGTCCCAGTGCACGTTATCAAAGGCCTTTTCCGCATCTAAGGCCACCAGGGCCGGCTGTGCTCCTGGCACTGGCCTGTGATGGACCTGTTCAAGAACCGCCAAGACCTTCCTAATATTGCCCACCGCTGCCCTCCCCCTAATTGAACCCCCTCTGAGAGGAGCCGATCAGCTGTGGCATAAAATCCGCCAAGCGATCCGCCAGGATTTTAGATAGTATCTTCTGGTCGATGTCAATCAGTGAAATGGGCCTGTAGGAGGCGGGCAGCAGCGGGTCCCTGCCTTTCTTGGGGAGAATCTTTATGAATGCATTTTTGGATTCTGGGCGAAGGTGCCCTGAGTGGAGTACCGAATTGTAATAATTAGTAAGGATCGGGGCGATTTGATCAATCAGGATCTTATATAGTTCCCCAGAAAACCCATCAGGGCCCGGTGCTTTCCCTATTTTTAACTGACGGATGGCCGATCTGACTTCTGGTTCAGAGATATCCTCGTTCAGGGCAGCTCTCTGCAGGTCTGACAAACGAGGTAGTTTTACTCTAGACAGGAAATCCCGGCCCTCCGACACATGCGGCTGATCATCAGAGGAGTAGAGCGTGTTGTAGAACTGCCGAAAGGTATCATTAATGCATTTCGGGTCTGCGGTTATGGAGCCATCAGATGATCGAATGGCCGGGATGTGCGAGGGTTTGTGGGAACCTTTGAGAAGTCTAGATAAAAGTTTCCCCGATTTGTTTCCGTAACGGAACAAGGTAGAGTGCAGATGTGATCTATGTAGATCCTCCCTGCGTTCAGCCCAGAGGTCAAATTCCCGCTTGGCCTTTTCCCAGGCCAGTCTGCTCTTTTCCGACCCATCTCGGAAGGGAAATTTTTTATACGTCTCCCCAACAGCGTCAGAGGCCTGTATGTAGGCGCTCTTAAGATTTTTCCTGTAGGAGGAAGTATAGGCCATTATTCTGCCTCGCAGTACTACCTTTGCGGTCGCCCAGTAGAGCATCGGGTCATTTTGATGGGCTTCATTATCTTTGGCAAACAACATCCACCAATCCTGAACCAAGTCGGTGAAGCTCTCCGTCTTGGCTAAGTATGCCGGGAACTTCCAAATGAAGTCCTTACCTCTCGGGAACATGTCTGCCAAATCTAAGGAAATAGGGGCATGGTCGGAAATGACCATGTCCTTGATCTGGGCGTCTTCTACTCTATTAACAAGGGTGTCAGAGACTAACAGATAGTCAATCCTGGACCACGATTTGTGCACTGGTGAGAAAAAGGTGAAGTCTCTCTCATCTGGATTCCGTGCTCTCCAACAATCGTGGAGACTGGTGGTAGTTATCATGTGATGCAGGGCCCCCCTCCCCGGCAGGCGAGAGCTTCCCCCCTTTGGCGCACCCAAGGGCCCCCCTTTTCTGTCTATAAGAGGGTCAAGAGCCTCATTCATGTCCCCTCCTAGGACTTGCTGCTGGACCTGATCACGCCCTATCCTCGCCTCCAAATCTCGGTAGAAAGCCCGGTTGTGACCATTTGGGCCGTAAACATTGTAAATGCTGAGCTCCTTGCCTCCCCATCGGATGACCAGGTGTGAGAGTCTCCCTTCCAGGTCATGGTCATGTGAGATTAGATCAAACGGGAAATTCTTATGTATGAGGGTAACAACCCCCGCCTTGCCCCCCACTGCCGGAGATCCAGCGACATGACCAACCCACAGCCTTTCCAGACGCCTGAAGTCCTCCGCCTTAAGGTGGGACTCCTGTAAAAGGACAATGTCCGGGCGCAGTTTCCCTAAATGCCGGATCACCTTCATGCGTTTGTTGGGGGAACGCAGCCCCTTTATGTTCCATGAGATGATCCGCATAAAGAGTCTTTTTTAGAGGTATAGAGCTGAGGGTTGGTCTGCCACAGGGAAATCAGGTTGGCTTCGCCCGCATGCTTCCAGGTCGCCCCAGAGAGGATAATAACACCATAAGAGTGAGAGAGAGATTGCATCGCACAAATGAAAAACATAGTAGTTAACCAAATAGTAACAACCATAACAGAGAAAAACGCCAAAGGGAGGTCCACGCTCTCCTCCCTCGGTTGCGTGACTGTGACTCCCTTTTTTCCAGCAACAGAAAGATAAGAATGAGCAATAGAATATATAGCAACATCAGCCCCCCCCTCCTCCCGCCAGCTTTCAGAGGGTCTCTAGAACCCAGCTCCACGGTCTGTTTGACTAAGCCGCAGGCCGTCACAAACGAGAGTGGGTCCCGTATCAGGGTCAGTTAAAGTGTGACCCAACAGTTATGTCCCAGAAAGCTTAAAAGGATATTCCATAAAGAGACATCAGGTAGGTCCGCCAGAACCTCGTTAGTGCCGGAATCGAAGTCCATCGTCCTCAGACCGGAGCGTGGTCTGGCCGTAGCTCCTCTCTTGGTTGGCGTCTCTCCTTGGGTGACAGCGGTGGTGGAGATGGCGATGAGTTCCACGGAGATTCCCTCTGCCTCTTTTTTGTGGAGGTTTCAAGAGCGTTGTCTCCGGGCGACATCCTGGAGAAGTTAGAGGAATCCTCTGGGTCTAGAAGGTTGGAGAGAGAGCGTTCGGCCTCTGTAGTTGATGTGAAGAAGCGAGGCGGACCGTTCGGCACCAGCACCTTGAGGGTCGCCGGGTATAGGATTTGAAAGCGAATTTGCCGTTTGAAGAGTGTCGTACAGATCTTGCTGAATGCCCTACGGCGTTGAGAAACATCAGCGGAAAAGTCCTCGAACAGCAGAACTTGGTGGCCTCTTATGAGCAAAGGGGCATTCGCCCTACGGTACGCCCTGAGAATTTCGGATTTGTCATTAAAGTCCAAGAACTTCATAATGACGGTACGGTTTCTTGGTCTGTTGGGCGGTTTAGGAGATTGAGACACACTGCTCTCTGGGCCCACTCTATGCACTCTCTCGACACGGCAGGCATGTTTTAGCCCCAGGGCTGCTGGTAACTCTTCCTGGCATAGATCTTGGAGGTCACGCTGTTTAAAGGACTAGGGCAGTCCCACCAAGCGGAGATTGCTCCTTCTGGAGCGGTTTTCAAGGTCCTCTATACGGTCCTGCTGGACCAGCTGGGCTTTGGCACAAAGCTTGAGTTTGGCGTTCAGGGCGCTATTATCAGATTCAAGATCATTGACTCTGATTTCCAACTCCTCCAGCCTAGCGGTATGATCCTGAACCTCCTGCTGCAGTTTGGTGAGAGTTGCCTGAACTGTACTTTCTAGTGCAGCCTGAAGATCAGGGGCTATCTGCTTGGCGACCTCCGTGGCCAGTAGCTTATAGTCTATGGAGAGGGGAGGGTTAATCTCCGCTGAGGGGTCCATTACGGGGTCCCTGGGGCTATTGTGAGCATATCTGCTGAGCGGTGTCGCTGCATCAGCCCCCAGCGCTCCTCCGCTGCTGCTGCTGCACCCCCCCTCCACCTCTCTGACCTGCTTCTTCAGTGTGGTGTGCGGCGCGGCCGCCATCTTGGAATGTGCCTGCGGCTGATCTCGTGCTGCTCCTGCCTCGGCGTGCTCCGCAGGAGATTTCCGCTCCATACAGGGGTGTTGCGGGTGGCGTTCGGGTCACCTGTGGCTGCGATTTGCGGCCGGTCTGCGCTGCTGAACGCAGCTGATCGCGGGTTTGGCTGGCGGGGTTCGGGAGCCGAGGCGCGTTACATCTCCCTGCGCCGGCGCCGGAACCGGAAGTCCCTCTACCTGCTTTGTAAGGCCCTGAGATGTCAGAAAATAATCTATCCGTGACCAGGATTGTCTCGCATGAGAGTAGTGTGTGTACTGCCTCTCTGCTGGATTGTGCAATCTCCATCTATCTACTAATTGGGTGTCAGAGCATAGTTCTTTCAACAAAGAATCGCATGTATCTCCCTTTCTGGGAAGTGGGTCTTTCCTCTTCCTATCCTCCGAGTTGCAGAAAACACTTTTTAAAATTTTCCCTCCCATAAAAGGAAATTTTTGGTTATCAATTTTTAAGTCCCAAATTTGTTTCTAGGTGCCCCTTTTAAACCCCCTTTTATCTTTTGTTCGGGGGCATAGATATTTTTAAATTTTTAAGTGAAACCTGCCGGATTTTCCCCCGGGAAACTACATTTCCCCCACATCTCCTCCTTCCCCCGGTCCCTGTTTTGAATGCAGAGCTCCCTTTAAGGGAAAAATCGGGGACTCCGGTTTTCCATTTCCCGAGGGGGATCCCCAAATCCCCCTACCCAAACCCCCTGGCCCCTTTTTAAAAGTCCCCCTCCTCCAGGTTTTCCCCCGGGAAGTAAAGCAAATGTCAAATTTTTTTTGGCCTTTTTAAAGTGTCTCAACCCCAAATGCTTCTCTTGTGGGGGGGGCCCGTAACCCTTTAAAAATTCCCCAGTTTAATTATTTTTTCCCATGAAAAAGATTTTTAAGCGAGTAAAAAAAAAATGGTGTAGTAGGGGAGTCTGCTTTGAACAAAACAAATTTAAAAAACATAAAAAGCATAAAAAATGGGATAACTTTAACTTTACCTTTTCCCTACCCTTTTTCCCTCCCCCTTGTCGGGGATTTCTTTTTTCGTGTATAAACCCAAACCCTATTAAAACCATTTTCAATCCCCTTCCTTTTTTTTACAAACCCTTCTCCCCCTCCCGTACCCCCCCCCCCTTTTGCTATTTTCTTCTATGTCCCTTTCCCCAAAAGTTAACCTCAGTAAAAAACCCTTATTTAACGACCTAGGGGAAAAACCTCAACCCTTGCAAAATTGTAAATTTCCCTTAGCATAAAAAAAAAGAAAACAGAAACATACCGGGCCAGGGGTGTAATCGTCTTTTTTATGAAGTTTTTGGGGTTTATCTCTTTCTTGGTTTTTGGGTGACCCGGTTTTTCTGATATCGTGTCTGAGTTCGGGACCTCCACTCATGTGGGGCCGTGCCCTTCATTGTCGTCCTGTTCTACAATTTTGGGGGGTCTTTTCCCCCCTTGGAGTTTTTTGGGGGTTGAACATATCCGTTTAACACTTTTTCCAGCTTCTTCAGGGGGAAATTGCAGATGATTGTTTTTAAACCATTTTTTTCCTGAAGGATTTTTAAAAAACCTGGGGGGGTTTATTGTAAAAATAAATTTCCACTTTTTTTAACCAGAGCTGAGAAAGGATTTCGGAAAGGACCCTTTCTCTTTTTAGATACTTCAACTGATTTAATCTGCAAATAGCAGCAGCTTCTTTCCTGCATGTTGCACCTGACGGTTTTTTTCTTTGTCGGCACCCAAAGATTTTTTTTTCCGAAAAGTCCAGGTATTCAACTTTTCACAGGCTGGGGCCTTTCTGGCCCCTTTACTTTTGTTTTACTTTTTGGGGGGGTTCCAATTTGGCCCCCTCTCCGCCCCCTTTTAACTCCCCTTGTCTTTTCCCAAGGTAGCTTTGGGGTTAATGGCATTTCCCAAAGAGTTTTAGAAGCTCAGAGGATTTCCGGTTTTGGGGGTACCCCCTATTATTGGCGGGATTATTCCGCCTTAAAGGGGTTTTCTAATTTCCTCTATTTTGGGCCTCCAACAAGGAGGTTTTCTTTTTTAAATTTTTTTGAAAGGCGTTTTCTGGATCCCATTTATCTCGCTTCCACACAACGACTCTTGCTAAAAATTTTGAAAGTTGTGCTTTCCGGGAGAGGACAACTTCTGCCTCATTTGCAGGAGCGTTGCGCTACGGGAATGCGGGTCACTGAGCTAGCCCACTGTTGTTTTCCCGTGCTGTGGGGATCCCGGGGGGCCCCAATTAAACTACCCACCTTACCCTGTTTTAAAAGGTACCCAGCCCCACCCCCAGACCGGGGGGCCCCGGCTTCACAGTAGCACCAAAATTCCCTCCTCCTGGGGTGCCAAAGGGCCGTCTGCTTTTAAAACCCCTGCCGCTCCTCTGGCGCGCAGGGTGTCGGGCCCCACCCTTGGGTTGCCATGCTGCGCTGTCTCTGAGGAAGGAGTTAAACCCTGGCAGCTCCCCGGGGGTTTGTTAAAGTCCAAGATTGAGTTTGGGGTTTTAGATTCCTTTTTTATGCATAGGGCGAAAGGGTTTGGGTTTTTTTTGTGATGACTTTTTAGCTCTCATAGACATCTCTTTAAAAAGGAAAGGGCTGGCTCCCAAAACGGGCTTTTTTGTGAAAATGGGGCCACAAACAAAGGGGGTTTAACTTGGAATTGTGGTAAGTAAATTCCCCATTTTTTTTGGCTTCTTGTCTGTTTGTTTTGTGACAGATAAGAAAGATACCCGGGGGTTACGGGCCGGGAGCGGGGATTTCCCCTTCGTATTAAACCCAGGCCCATTTTGCTGCAGTCCTTTTCAGAGCTTATGGGCCTGTTCCACCCCTCCCTTTTGTTTATCGGGTGTTTAGGGGCCTACAGAGCTTTCCACTGCAAAAGGGGCCCGCGGGGGAGTTAAGGGATCCAACCCGGGCCCCCCCCACGGCTTTCAAACAACCCCTTTGGGTCCCCCAGAGCGGGGTCTGCGGGAACCTGGCATTAAAAAGGCCCGTTTTGTAAGTTTACTGGGCGGGGGAGAGGTGTTTACGGAGGAAGGGGGGTCCACCCTTTTCCCCTCGCGTCTGCCTCAAAAACAGGGGCCCCACCCCCGGGAAGGGGGTCATGTGCTTTGAAAGAAACCAATTTAACGGGTTTCCTTTTAAATAAAAAAAATGTTGTTTCTAACGGGACATTTGTTCTTCACAATTGCCCAAGGGGCCCTCAAGGGTCATGCTTTTAATTTTTGGGGGAAATTTTGCTGTGACATGCAGCTAAAACTACGCCCAATTAAAAAAAAAATGTTTTTTCTAACGGGACATTTGTTCTTCACAATTGCCCAAAGTGGCTAAAAGGGTCTGTTTTGGGAATTTTTTTGGGGGGCATTTTTGCTTTAAAATTGAAACTTTTTATTTACAGGTCCTATTATAAAAAAATTTTGTTTCAAAACAGCCCTTTTTGTTCTTCACAATTTTTAAGAGTGGTTTCCAAGGGTGAGGGTGGGCGTCAAAAAAACGGGAAAAAGGGGTAGGACCATGTTAATGGACCCCTTTATTCCCAAAAATGACTTGTTTTTTGCAAGATTTTTTAACATACTTTTCCCTGATTCCCCTTTTGGGGGGGGGGGGGGGGGAGGGGGGGCAAAAATTTTCCAAAGGGGAAAAAAGGGGAGAACAAAAGGGGGGGGGGGGGGGAACATGGGGGTTTTCCACCCTATTTTAAAAATGTTTTTTTAAAATTTAAAACTAAAAAAACTTTGCATGTACTAAAAAAAAGTTTTTGGTTGCCCCCTAATCAAAAACCCAACTACCCGGTTTTGTTTTTCCGGGGCCCATGGCGTATAAGACAAAAAAAAATTTTTCCGGGGAACAAATTTCCCCTTTTCCCCAACCCCCCTTGATTTAAAAGGGGGAAAAAATTAATCAAGGCGAAGGAACGTATCCAACTCCCTTTTTTTCAATTACCCCTACTTGAAAACCCCCCCAAGTAAAACCAAAGTAAAGGCCCCAATTGGTCCCCACTCAAACGGAGGGGCAAGCGGCAACCCGGGGAAATTGAAGGGAAACATGGAAGGCTGGAGTTTTTCCCACCTTCCGCTTCCGCACCCCTTTTACAGCACGAAAAGTTTTTTTGTTGCGTCGTTCACCTTTTTTAAAAACCCTTTTTAAAATAATTGACCGGCCCCCGCTCTGGGCTTTCCCCCGCCCCCCCATTTGTAACTCCGGCCCTGGGGTCATTGCTGTGGCCCCAGGACGGTTTGTCCAATGCCAGTGAAAATTTAAAATGGTGGTTGAAAGATTCCTTTTTCCGGCACTTTTTAATTTTTGGGGGCTGCGGTTTTGGGGGCTCATCTGGGGGCCCAGGACATGTATATTTCAATGTCCAGTTAAAAGAAAGACATGAGGGGGGTTTCAAATCATACTGCCTTTGGCGCTTTTTAATTTGGGGTGTGCAGGTTTGGGGTCGGGGCCTGGGTACAAAAACGGGGGAATATTTAAATTGGCCCTGGGGACTTTTTTTCTGGGTTTTTTTTTATAACCTAAGTGTGTTGCCTAAATTAGAAACGTATCCTTTTTGACTTTTTTGGATGTTAATTCCAGCTTCTCCACCTTTTTTTGGGTTTTAAAAATTTAAAGGTTTTTTTTGTTTCTCTCCCATAGCCCTTTAAGGCCCCATCGCTCATAATCGACGCTCATTATTCAAAAAACCTTATCGATGGGGGGCCGACAAAGGGACTATCCCCCCGTTTCTCTGATAGCTCAACACAACCCCGCCCTTTCTCCGGGTTTTTCCCCGGTCCTGAAAACCTTTTAAATATCTTTTACATCTAGAAATAAAATCCAGCCCTTTTTCCAAAAACCCGGTCACTATAACTTTTTTTCTTTTATTACATTTTGAAATTTTATCCAGACCCTTCTCCAGAACCCCGGGATCCTTAAAACTTGTTAAAATTATTAATCTGGGGAAATGTACCCCCAACCCCCCTTTTCCAAACCCCGGTCCTATAATTTGGGTTATTTATTACATCTGGGAAATGTTTTCCAGCCCCTTCTCCAGCCCCCGGGTCCCCCTAAAAATTTGGGTTATATTATTACTTCAAAAAAATTGCCCTCCAACCCTTCCCCAGAATCCCCCGTTCACTAAAAATTTGGGTTAAATTTTTATATCTAGAAATTTCCCTCCGACCCTTCTAAAAATTCCGGATTACTAAAAAACCTTGTTTTTTTTATTACTTTCAAAAAGGGTATCCACCCCTTCTCCAGAAGCCCCGGTAAACTATGAACTTGTACAAAATTATTACATTTGGGAAATATTTTCCAGCCCCCTTCTCCGAACCCTTTGGGGCACATAAACTTGTTCTATTATTAAAACCTAAAAAAGGGAATCCAAAATTTTCTCCCCAGGAAATCCCGGTCCCCTTTAAACTTTTTTAAAATTAATATATCTAAAAAAGGGGGGTCCCCTACCCTTCTCCAAAAATTTCCCAAAGTCACTAAAACTTGTTCCCATTTTTTAAATCTAAAAATGCCCCTCCGGGGCCCCTTTCCCTCCGGGAATTTCCCGGTCACTAAACATTTTTTCTTTTAAATTTTTTCCCTTAGAAATTTTTCTCTATACCCTTCTCCAAAATTCCCCAAAGTAAACTAAAAAACTTTTTTTGTTTTTTTCAATAAAAATAAACCCCAAAACCCTTTTCTCCAAAATTTCCCGGTCACAAATAACTTGTTATATTACATCTAGAAATGTATCCAGACCCTTCTCCAGAACCCGGTAACTTTTAATTTTGTTTAAAAATTTTTATATCAAAAAATGTATCCAGACCCTTCCCCCAAAGGTTTCCCGGTCACAAAAAACTTGTTAAAATTATTACATCCGGGAAATTTTATCCAGCCCCTTTTTTGGACCCTGTTTTTTGAATTCCCCCCAAAAAACGGGTTCCTCTGGCAGAGAGTTCCAAAAGTCTTGTTGCTCTTCCAGTAAAGAATTCATTTTTCTTTGTTTATGTAGAACCTTTTTTCCTGGGGGGTGTAGAGGCCCCCCTTTTTCCCGGGTTTTGAGTCCGGGGGTATAAATAGATCTTGGGAGAGATCTTTTATATTGGCCCTTTGGTTTATTTAAAAATTTTTATCATCCCCCAAAACCCACTTTTTCTCTAAATAAAAAATTTTTAATCTAGCAAATTTTCTTTCGTGTATGAAACCACCCTTTTCCTTTTATTATTTTTTTTTGGGCCCCCTTTTTGTCCCCTTTTTTCAAGCCCCTACAATGCCCTACAGAAAACTTTAAGCTTTTCTACCCCCTGGCTGCATGGGAAAGGGGGTTTGAAAAAAGAGGAAAAGCTCTTAAATTTAGAAAAAGGACTTGGGCTAGAGGATAGTGACATTGTCCCTCCCATTGCCCCTCCTGAGTGGTGGGGGACTGGGTGAAAAATTGCGGGGTGTGTGTCATCTTCCCTTTTGGGAAGTAAAGGAGGCCTCTGCTGACAACTGAGTTTCCACCCCCGTATCCCCTTTTGGGCTTCGCCTGCTTTTTCTGAACCAAAACACCCGGCCCTCCACCCCAAACCTTCGGGGCGTTGAGGGAAAACGCCCCCAGAGTGTGTCTCGGAAAAACAACAAACTCCCAAACCATAAATCCCACATTTGCGACTACCTTTTTCCATTTGCTGGAGCAGGAGAGGCATGAGAGGTACGGTTGATGAGAGTGTTCACTGCCATGACCAGAGTAACAGCTGCTTTCAAAATTGCTACCTCTGCCTTCGGCTCTCTCCTCTGCCTCTCTCTGTGCCCACGACACCACACTTTCCTACTTGTGTTCACCTCTGTACAAACTCCACATGGGGTGATATGTGTCGATGTTAGGTTATTGGGTGATATGTGAGGTGGTAGGGAGTGATGGGGGGAGGTGAGGGAAATATGGGGTAATAGGTGGAGTTGAGGGGGCTATGGGGTGATAGGTGGAGTTGAGGGGGCTATGGAGTAATAGGTGGAGTTGAGGAGGCTATGGGGTGATAGGTGGAGTTGAGGAGGCTATGGGGTGATAGGTGGAGGTGGTGGAAAGTTTATGAGATGATAGGAGGTTGTATTTTGTGTTGGCAGTAGGATGTATAACACAAAAGGTGGGGAGGGGTGGGAGAGAGGAGTACAGAAAACAGGATACAGGCACAATCTCCATGACTCTGGAGGTTGTGCTGCAGCTGGGGTTGGGACTCCACAGAATCATATTGTCAAGGTTGAACTCCGTACCCAGCACTCCCAGAAGATCATCTGCAGGCATGATCCTCAGGGTGTGCAGGAGATGGAGTTCAGTACTGTTATGTTTTTTGTAGTGTTTTTATTTTTATACAGATTTGTCAGACTCATTGGACCCGGTTGGAGAAGCGTTGGTTACATTTTGTTAATAAAATGATCAACAAGGGCTGTGTATCAGTTAGTGTTTTTTTTAATCCATTTAATTGCAGTGTTAGTAATGGAGGTGTCTGACAGACGCCTCTCCATTACTATCACTCCAGTTTGGTGTCAGCCATAGGTGTTTTTTGTCACCCCCAAGGCTGACACTAACCCCATGTCACTATTATCCTACTACACAGTGCTCCAGGGGTACTGGGAAGAGCCAGGTTATCTTCAGAAGCAGACCCTCTAATAGGATGGTCCACTTCTGGGATGACTTTGGGCTGGTCTTTTCAGAGTGGGAAGGGACCAGTATCAATGAATCTTCCCATTCTTATAGTATCTGACTGCTGATGTCGGTTTTACCTTGGCGGCTATGGTAAATGGGGGGGACCCCAAGTTCTTTATTTTTTCCTTGATAAGAAAACTGTGTGCCACCTTTGAGGGGATAGAGTATCACCTAGCTTTCCTGGATTCTGGATGGGCTAACGCTACAGCTATATGCTGGGATCCAGCATAGAGGACCACCCCAAACCCGAGCAACCAAACCCACAATGTGTGATACTATCACAGAGCCATTGTATCTAAGCCTATTATTTTATATAAATTTTCACATCTTTGAAGGTCTGCACTACATTAGTCCTGGCCCATCACATGAGAGGAAGCTGTTGTGAAGTGCTTGGATAGACGGTGGATGCTCTCAGGTATGTTTACCGAGGAAGCTCGTCCCTGGAGCTTGCAGTCACACTGTCAGGAGTTGATATTTCTTCTTATATTCATGTGATTTGGCCTTTGGTGGAGGAATGAGTCTGATGCATCCAGTGAGAGATTCCAACTGCACAGTCCTGAGTGGATCCAGACAACATTCCCAGTCCTGAGTTTATAGAATAAATTCCAGGGGCTGCAGATGAATGATGAGGATCCAGGTTGTGCATCATCCCAGGCTCGGAGGGGCCCACAGAGGAGCAGAAGAAACCTCCACCGGGCCCCTGTACATGACAGGCCTGGGGGAAAGGCATAAAAAAAGAGGAAGAAAGCAAGAAGCAGAGTGCAGAAGCTGTATGGTGAGCCCCAAGAGTTAGCTCCAGTGATAGGCCCCAACAATCAACTCCACTGCTGGGCCCCAACAATCAACTCCACTGCTGGGCCCCAAGAGTCAGCTCCAGTGATGGGCCCCAACAATAAACTCCACTGCTGGGCCCCAAGAGTCAGCTCCAGTGATGGGCCCCAACACTCAACTCCACTGCTGGGCCCCAAGAGTCAGCTCCAGTGATGGGCCCCAACAATCCCCTCCACTGCTGGGCCCCAACAATCAACTCCACTGCTGGGCCCCAAGAGTCAGCTCCAGTGATGGGCCCCAACAATCAACTCCACTGCTGGGCCCCAACAATCAACTCCACTGCTGGGCCCCATGAATCTGCTTCACTGCTGTGCCCCATGAATCTGCTTCACTGCTGGGCCCCATGAATCTGCTTCACTGCTGGGCTCTGTGAATCTGGTTTTAGGGTTCATAATGGTCTAAAGGAGTGAAAGGGTAAAGGACTCCATGGAGCGCTATGGCCATGATTAGCCGCATTGTCTCCCCGATAACAGACGTGACATCAACCCTAAGGGAACAGGCGGTAAAACAAGCAGCAGCAGCAATGAAGCAGCTGAGCAGCTGTCTTTCCAGTTATTTCTTTTAGAATAGTTTGGGGCCAAAAAAAGGAATTTTTCAAACTGTTGAATAACGGGGTCTTGTCCACATCATGGTGCTCCAGGGCTGTGGAGATGGATCAGTAGTTACATTCCTGCTGTTCTTGGAGTTCATATGTGTTTTCCAAGGATTTTTCTCCTATTCAAACATCAGCCTCTGTGACCCTAATGCACCAAACCAGTAGGAGGGCGCTGGTTCCACGACGGTGCTAAATTCATGTCACCCCAGCGGTCACAGCAGTAATGACCATGAGCACAGAGGTGACTGAGAGGGAACGGGAGGACAACACCACTGATGAGAGTAACCAACATAAACCTGAGAACCTAACGGGGAACCTACTAACCCTAATCTTTGCTGTAATGTCTAAACCCAACCCTGAAGGTAAACAGGACCTCAATCTTCAATATATCACTAACCCTAACCATAATGTGATAGACCTTATGCACAAACCCTAGTCATGAAGCCCAAACCTAACAATAAGCATAACAAACCATAACCCAAAATTTACCCCTAATATGAACCTTAAACCTGGAGCTCACTCTTACCCTTCATTGAAGTCACAACCCTAACTAACCCAAAATCACATTCTAGTGACTATGACTAATGCAAATCCAGGCCTACGTATAGTTTTATAGACCAGACTTACTGCATCGTTGATGCCTGAGATGCTGTTAGTTTGGATCAGTAGCCACATGGTTGTTCCAGGACAAAGACGCAGCTGGATGAAACCTTAAGTAAAACTGTGAGGACTGAATGTAGACACCCGGGGAAAGCTCCAGTTTCTTCAAGACGCTTCAAGGATTTATTTCCAATGGCTGAAAAGAAGCCAAGCAAGTGGCCTTTGTGGCTTTAGGGTGGATAATACGTCCAAGCACAAGCATTATAGGCTCTTCCTTATGAGTCAGGCCAGCTCGGAACTAGATTGCTTGTTGGAAGGCCTTTAAGGTACAAAGGAAAAGTACCTGCTGGAGTCCTATTGAGGTAGAGTTAGACCTTCAAGGTGGGATGGATCTCCCTAAAGATCTCAAAACTTAAAGGGGTGATCCAGGAGTTTAACGATTTCATAGATCACTATAAACAGCATTTATATGGAAAGGATATTCCATTACCTTCATACTTCTTTTCTTTTGCATCCTTATTCGTTTATCATAAGTTTCCCCCTTTTCCCAGTGAAATTCCTTTTGTTTGGGTGGGGGGGTGACAGTAGATCCCCCAGAAATCTCTTTCCAAAAACCCTCCTAAGATTTGAAATCCCAAATCTAGGACTTCCCCTCAAAAGTTATCACTCCCTAGGGTCTATTTACTGATATTAGTGTTTTAACCCCCCCAGCTATTTTCCTGCCATCATGATGAGGGATAATAGCTGGGGTTTCACGATCCCCCTTTTGTAAACTTTTACGGTTTGCATTTCATTATTTCCATAACAGAAAGAAAAAAACAACCCCCCGCTCTGCCCTCCCTGTCCTCGGGTTTATTTTGAGTCCTGCGGGCCCAAAACCCTTTAGACAGGATCAAACAGTTCTCCCTCCCCTGTAATTACTCTAGTGTATTTACTTCTATTTACTTGTCTCCTCCCTTCCCCCTACCTCCTGCAAACCACCTGATGTTCATTGTTCACAGGGCCCCATTCTACTAAAAAAAAAAAAAAAAAAAAAAAAAAAAAAAAATTAAAAAAACAAAAAAAAAAAAAAAAAAAACCACCCCCTTCTGTGACCCATTGAACCCCGGGTCAGTCAGGAAAAAAATTCCCCTTGTAGTGGGTGTGACCTGAGCAGAGAACAATCTGGCTAGAAAGAGTGAATGCAGCCAGTTTTTTTCCTTTTTGCTCAGGTCAAAACCCCCCTTTAGGGGGGGAATTTTTCCCTTGAGCTGACCCCTGGCTTAAATTGCTCCTGACTGTTGTGATGAAAACGTTTGGGGGTGACCCCATGGGGTTTTGAACAGGGGGAAACGGTTGGGTTTTCCCCCAGGGGTAATGGAAAACTTTTCCCTGTTTCTGAAACAGCGGTGGGTAAATCTTTTTTATATGTTTTTAAAAAAGTTTTTTTTATTAAAAACGTTGTGAGCCCTTTTAAAAATAAAAAAGCCACCCCTAGGAACAAAAAGTCTGGGGGGTGCAGGGAAGGTGGTCTCAAACCCAACTCCACTTAAAACCTATGGGGGGAAGATCCCTTTAAATTTTGAACCCCAAAAGTCTCGGGGTTCCCTTCCTAAACCCGCGCGTTTACTTTCCCTGTTTGGCCTGGAGGACGATTTTGGGACCCGCGGTTCCCTAAACTCCCTGTATCAAAAGGGAAAAAAAACTTCAAGATGTTAATGATGTGTTTGGTGGTGGCTTTCCTAAAACCAGGAGACTTCATGGCTACTTTGGGACTTAAAAGGAAAAACTACTTTATTTTCCTAATCGGGCAAAGGGCCCACGGGGGGGGGGGGGGTAGCGCTGCATTCACTTACTTTTGCGGGCCCTCCAAGCTTTTTCAGCATTTTTTTAAAGAAGAGCACCTGAATGTGGAGAGGGGCGGCTCGCTGTGGGGTTTGGGGGACCCTGGATAGCCCCCGGGGACATCTGGGGTTAAGCTTTCAGGTTTTTTTTATTTTATTGCCCTCCCTAGCCCTAGGTTTACTGAATTATTTTTAGTGGACAACTCCTTTAAGACGATTGCGAAGGAAAAAAAAAACCAAGTCATGAAACACAACTTTTTTTTTTTTTCGGGCTGCACAAAAATTCTATCTTTCCCTATTCAGGTGGGAGAGACCTCAAGGGGGAAAAGGGGCGGGGGACTGTGGTTGCATCTCAGTCAGGCGTTGGAGCACATCTAGATGACTGTTTAATGCAAGGCCCTTGATGTACATAGGAGAAGCTGATGTCAAAACCTCGAAAACCAGACCCCACCCGCACTCAGTTTTTACATCAACAACGGAAAGGCGCAATTTTTCAAGCCCTTTCGAGGAAAAGTGGGAAAAAATTTCTCAAAAGACCCGGGCACACATTTCCCCTGCAGGTAAGTGGGGGTTTCCATTTGGAACCCCGACCATCTTAGCCGGGGTCCAACTCTTCTGGTTCTGCTGATTTTTAAAAAATTTAAATTATAGTTCAGAAAGAACATTTGTTTAGGGCCCTTTTCCCACCGGGCAGAGTCATAGTATTGATTTAGCAGAAAAACAAACCCCCCATGAAGGGGAAGGGAAGATTCCAAAGTTCTTGAAGGAAATCCTCCCCAGGACTCTGAACATCTCCAAGCTCAGGGAAGGTTGTGTTGTTCGGGATTAAAAAGCAGACGTGTTGTTATGGTGCATGTCAGGAAGATGTCAAGTGCTGTTTATAGTGAGAAGCCTCAGGATTACAGCCACTTCCCGAGTTTTAATGGGGATTCCAGGCAATATGCAGCGATTTCAGCCCGCCGGGGCAAACTTTTTTTCCCTGAGTTTTAAACTGCTCAAGAATCCTCACGTGAGTCCCACACTCCTCAAAGAGAAGAAGCCTAATGTGAACCACTCAGCCTCCATAGCGATGCCTGGTGCCAGGGACATCTCATATAGCCCAGAGCCCTGTATAAGGCCGACCAGGGTAACATCTGAGACTTGTTGTGAGAGCTGTGGCCTGAACCTTTCCTGCCCCTCAACAAACCTGGTTTGTGGTTTCATTTCCCAATTTAAAAAATTTTAACCCCCCCCCCCCTCCTTTAACGTGATGGGTAAGGCCCCAGAGATGTCAATTTTACTTCTTTGTGAAGGGGGCGTTGAATTGAGCTGAGAGTTTATAAAACCCCTTTTACGCCGATAAAACCCAGAAGAGGGAACCCGCCTGGCCCCCATGTCTGTGGTATATGAACACCCTGCCATCCCAAAATCACGTAAAGCAAGGGAGAACATGGTAACCTGCTCCCCCTACCTGGAGACTGCTGGTAACCCCAGGAAGCTATGGGCAGTGAATATTGCAGTCCAGTCGTTAGTGTGTTCGTTAGCACTGACAGCGAATAAGAAGACATTCAGCTTTGATGATAACCTGCTAAAAGCTGGACCCTTACGTTGTGGCTCCATATTGTCTGTGCAGCTGAAGAGAGAAGTCCTGATAGTAGAGCCGCTGCAGTGCACACCTGGGTGACATCAAGCCCTACACACAGGGGTCAAAGACAGAAATTGTGTGACACCAGGTCTCTGACCCACATACTATATTGTGATAATAACCATCAGCACCTACCGAGGCTGCGACTAATGCTGCTCTAGCATTTATGCTATCTATCGTACATGAAAAAACTTTGAGACTCTCGGTTCACATATTTTGATAAGTGTTTAAGCTCCCCACACTTTCAACGTGTCTCAAAATGGGGGGGTCCCACTGTCCTTACCTTCAATAGAGCCAAATCAGGCCTCCACTGGGTCAACCCGGGCCTCCATTTACAGAGAAAAAAAATAAGGGGAAAAAACCCCCAGACTTGCAAGCTGCACTTCTTATGACAGCCCCGTGAGAGGAGCGGGCCAAAACCCCAAAAAGGAAGCACCCCCTTCCTTCCCATATAAGGGTTAAAAATCAATGTACACCAAAGTATAAGTATGTTATGTTTCAGAGATTTTTTTGGTGCAGAAACAACGATTAATTTTGTACATTGATTTTAACCTAAAAGGGAAGGAAGGGGGGTTGTTCCATTTTGGGTTTCTGTGCCCCCCTCACTCTCACGGGCCTGTTTAAGAATTTGCGGGCTTGAAGTCGGGTTTGTTTTTCTTATTTTTTTCTCCTGTAAAAATGGAGGACGGTTTTGACCCATGAGAGGCCCTTTTGATTTGGCTTTTTTGAGAGGTAAGGGAAACAGTGAAAGGACTCCCCGATTTTGAGCCCACTTAAAAAGTGGGTTGGGCCAGCTTAAACATCTTTTGATCAAAATTTATGTGAACCGAGGGGGTTTCCTCAAATTTTTTTTCCCCATAATGCGGGGCTCTAGGCCCCCCGGTCTAAACTGCCCCATTAACACTTCCCTGACCGCTGATGTACATTTGCTTCAATATGTCGGGGCACGTAGTATAGAGGTAGTATGTGTCAGGGTTATAGGAAACGCTCTCCGTCACCTGACGACCTCCCCCCCATGATGCGGGGGTTCAGTGGAAACACCATGTTTTGGGTTTTAAGGCAACCAGCGAACAAATGAAGGCCCCAGAGCATGACAGCACTACTCATACACCCGACAGAAAATATACTGCGATACAAAAAATACGCAATTTTTTTTAAAAGGCAATTGCATATTCAACAACCTCTTGAGAACTAAAGGAAAAAAAATGAAACCCATCACTTTATTAACCCTGCAAGGTAAGCGCTGCTAAAAAAGCAAAAAGCAAATGGAACAGAAATTAATTAGAAATTTGTCTACACCCAAAATGGTATACAAAAAACGACAGCTCATCCTGCAAAAACCCACCCCTAAAGTGAAATTTTTTTAAGGGTTGCTAATACCCTCAATCTCAATAATACTGCTACATAAGGACTAAATAATACCGCCATACCATGACCAAATGCGACCACCACATGTTCACAAGCGCTCCCAAAAGGAAAAGGGTAAGGGGATCCAACTGCATTTCCCGGGTAAATCACAGGGCGTCTTCCCCTGAGGGGGAGCCCCAAAAATCTTTTCCCTTTTTTTTCCCTTTCAGTCTAGACCGCCACAATGACTTCTTCTGGTCACAATTCATTTCTGCAGCATTTGTCACAGAAACATTTTAAAAAACCCCCAAATTTTAGCATTTTCCCCCCCAATTCCCACCTCTTTTAAAAGTCCCCAAATGGGGGTGATGGGTGGGGGGTTTAAGGGGTGAAGTTATGGGGGGGGGGGTTATATTTTTTATTGGCACTATGAAAACTTTAACCCGTGGTTGTTTTGGAGGGGCGGGGAGGAGTTCAGGCCACAGCTCATAGGCAAAAATTTCCCCCCTGGGGAAAAACCGAGGAAAAACCCAAAAGGGATATTGGCTGGGGCCCCTGCCCCCCAAAATCCCCAAATGATCCTATTGGGGGGCCCCCGAAAGCCCACCCCCTGCATTCCCCCAAAGAAACGGCTTAGGAATAATCTGTGGGGAATGGGATTAAGTTCTGTCATGTTTTTTGTAATGTTTATATTTTTCTACAGGTTTCCCTTTTGGACTACATCAGATTATTTAGACTATGTTGGACCAGCATTGGATCAACTTCTTTAATAAAATGGTCAATGTGGGAATTTGTCAAGGAGTGTTTATTTAAATAAAATGTTTTTTGTTGTTTTTTCACCATTTTTTTTTTCCGTAAAATTTTGTAATGGGGGGGTAAATGACTTTTCGCCCCCCTCCATTACTATCACTGAGGCTTGTGTCGTCAAAGGTGGTTTAAATCGTCACCCCAAAGCTAAAACTTTTGGCCGTGTTCACAAAGGCTTATTCCCGACGGATTTTTTGCGCCGTTTTTGAAGGGGGCACAAATCCGCCGGTTTAATAAGGGGCGGGGGCGGGGGCGGGGCCGGTGCGCCGCGGGGGGGCCGCTCCCGGCCCCCTAGAACATGCCTTGTTTTACGCGCGTCCGCGCCGAAAAATAATTGTGCATGTCACTTTCCCCCCCCGCGGCGGATGTGCCGAGCGGGGAGGAGCGACGGAACCCACCGTACGCAATGAGAGCAGTGGATTACCGTAATGACTCCGACGGATTGGCGCCGTATCGAAGCACAAATCCGGCGCGGAATACGGCGCCAATCCGTCGGCAAATAAGCCGTGTGAACGAGGCCTAACAGTCTCTCACAATAAACCTAGTACTCAACGCACCAGGGGTACTTGGAAGTGCCAGGTTATCATCAGAAGTGGACCTAATGTAATGGCTGCGGGCTGATATTTTTAGGATGGGAAGAGACCAAGGTCCACAGACCTTCCCACCCTGATAGCATCAATCTACAGCTGGCAGTTTTATCTTGGCTGGTTACGAAAAATAATGGAACCCCACGTAGTTTTTTTAAATCAAAGTTTAAAATATCAAAAGAAGCTAATTATTTTAAAAAACAATGTTGGGTTCCCTTTATTTTTTTTTATAACCAGCCAAGACAAACCAGAAGCCAGTGCCTGATACACTCAGGATGGGAAGGTCCATGATTATTGGTTCCCTCCCACCCTAGCAATACCAGCCCGCAGTTGCCACAGAAGTGGATCAGCACAGATGGTCTGCTTCTCATGGGAACGCAGCTCTTTCCAGTACCCTTCATGCGTTGGGTACTAGGGGTTAGTATCAGCCTTGAGGTGATAAGAAACACCTCTGTCTTACACCAAGCCCCAGTGATGGTAATGGAGAGGAGTCTGTCAGATACCGCCATTATTTAGACTGGAATAAAATACTAAAAAACCCAAAGAAGTAACCAAAAAAAACTTTATTTAAATAAACACTCCCACACTAGAACTCTTTGACCATTTTGTAAGAAATACAGACCTTTGAACAATGAAATACTTATACCGATATATGTGCAGTATAAAATATTTCATTTGTGTGATCAAAGATGGAGGCACCTTTGTGATCACGCATGAGGATGGTGCCTGTTTGGACTGGGTTCTCAAGGTCTTGGAAGGAAACAGTTGTCATTCAAGTGCTGATTGAAGGTAAAACAATAGGGGTCTGCTCTCTCTCAGGATGACATTGTATAACCTTTTAATAAGGAAGTGGCCCCAGCCTTCTGGATGAGAGGGGGATGCATATGGAGAAATAGAGACTGGCAGCATAAAGGGGGAAACTGAGGGACACATGCATGAAAACGGTCTAGGTCTAAAACTCACTTTGTTGCCCATAGCAATCACTCAGAGCCCACAGCAACCAATCAGCTCTTAGCAACCAATCAGAGCCCATAGCGACCAATCAGACCCCATAGCCACTAATCAGAGCCCATAGCCACCAATCAGAGCTCAAAGCAACCAATCAGAGCCAATAGCGACTAATCGGAGCCCATAGCAACCAATCGGAGCCCATAGCAACCAATCAGAGCCCATAGCCACCAATCAGAGCTCTTAGAAACCGATCAGAGCCCATAGCCACCAATCAGAGCCCATCGGAGCCCATAGCCACCAATCAGAGCCCATAGCCACCAATCAGATCTCTTAGCCACCAATCAGAGCCCATAGCCACCAATCAGATCTCTTAGCCACCAATCAGAGCCCATAGCCACCAATCAGAGCCCATAGCCACCAATCAGAGATCATAGCGACCAATCACAGCCCATAGCCACCAATCAGAGCCCATAGCAACCAATCAGAGCCCATAGTGACCAATCAGAGCTCATAGCGACCAATCAGAGCTCATAGCCACCAATCAGAGATCATAGCAACCAATCAGAGCTCTTAGCAACCAATCAGAGCCCATAGCCACCAATCAGAGCCCATAGCAACCAATCACAGCCCATAGCGACCAATCGGAGCCCATAGCAACCAATCAAAGCCCAAAGCCACCAATCAGAGCCCATAGCCACCAATCAAAACACACTTTTCATTTTTCCAGAGCACTATATGAAATAAAAGGGGTGCTCTGATTGGTCGCTACGAGCTCTGGTTGGTTGCTATGGGCTCTGATTGGTCTCTATGAGCTGGAATTGGTTGCTATGGGCTCTGATTGGTTGCTATGGGCCTCTGATTGGTTGCTATGGGCTCTGATTGGTTGCTATGGGCTCTGATTGGTTGCTATGGTCGTTTGGGTCTTTGAGCGGGAATTGTTGCTATGGGCTCTATTGGGGTATGAGCTCTGTTTGGGGTGGCTTGGCTTATTGGGGGCTAGGCTCTGAGGTGGTATGAGCTATAAATTGGGGCCTATGGGCTCTGATTGGTCGTTTGGGGCCGATTGTGGCTATGGGCTTGATTGTTGGCTTTTGGGTTGATTGGTTTGCTAGGGGCTGTTTATCCTAGGGGTCTGATTGGGTCCCTATGGGCTCCGATTGGTGGCTATGGCTCTGATTGGTCGTAGGGGGTCGATTGGTGGCATGGGCTCTGATTGGGTTTGCATTGGCCCCAATTATTGCATGGCCCTTTGGTGGCTATAGTTTGATTGGTTTCTATGGGCTCTGGGGTTTTTTTGGGGGGCGCTGATTGGGTCGCCGTGGGCCTGATTGGGGTTGCTATGGGCTCTGATTGGTTTTTTGGGGCTCGTTTGGTATGGGGCTCTGATTGGTGCTAATGGGCTTTTTGGTTGCATGAGCTTGTTTGGGTTGTATGGGCTCTATTGTTTGCAAATTGGTCTGATTGGTTTCTAATGGGCTCCGATTGCCCCTATTGGCTCGTTGGTTGCTATGGGCTTGATTGGTTGCTAGGGGCTTTATTGTTGCTATGGGCTCCGATTGTGCTATGGGCTCTGATTGGTTGCTATGGGGCCGATTGGTGCTAGGGGCTCTGTTTGGGTTGTTAGGGCCTGGGGCACCGGGGGCCTGTTTGGTTGCTGGGGGCTTAGGGGTTGCTAGGCTTGATTTCGTATGGGCTTTGATTGGTTGTTAGGGCTCTGATTGGCTGCCAGGGGTTTGGTTGGTCGCTATGGGCTCTATTGGGGGTATGGGCTTTGATTGGTGGCTAGGGCTTGTTTGGGTGGCTTGGGCTTTGATTGGTTGCTATGGGCCCCGATTGGTCTAGGGGCGTGATTTGGTTGCTAGGGGCTCTGTTTTGGGTGGCTATGGGCCTGTTTGGTTTGCTAAGACTCTGATTGGTTGCTATGATCTTGATTGGGGGCTATGAGCTCGGGATTGGTCCTAGGGGCTCTGATTGGTGCGGACTCTGATTGCTTGCTAGGGGGCTCTGATTGTGGCTATGGGCTCTGAGGTGCTATGGGTTTGATTGGTGTATGGTTTGTGGGGGAGGGGGTTTTGATTGGGGGGCTATGGGCTCTGATTGGTCGTATGGGCCTGTTTGGTGGCTAGGGGCTCTGTTTGGGGTCGTAGGGGCCTCCGATTATTTTGTTAGGGCAACAAAGGGGGTTTTAAAGGCCCAAAGGGGGGTTTCCATAGATGGGGCCCCTGAGTGTCTGTGGGCTTAATGGGGGATGGGGCAGGTATGGTCTTTGAAATGCTCTTGGGAGGGAACCAGAAAGATTTTGGGGCAAGCCCCCGCTTGGAGGATTTCCTGGGTGAGCCCCTTTGGGGAAAGACCCCCCCGATCATACTGTCACCCCCCCTTTTGGGGGGTGAAAGGAGCGAAAAAAAGAAATTTTTTGGTTGGTAACTCTCTTTGTAATCATTTGTTTTTTGGGTTAAATGTCACATTTGTTCTCTTTCTGTTCCTGCGCCTCCTCATATTATTTCATGACTGTAAAATCAATGCTGTTCAATAAACCTTTTTCTACACTTGCTCTTGTGTCTCGTTTTTTGCACCCAGCCTTTCGAATCTAACCCAGTAAGCGGGTGCTTTGTATGTGTGTAGGTTTTTTATATAGATCATTTTTTCCCTTTTTAAAAAATTGATGTGTATATTTTATGATTTTAGAAAACTTCTTTCAATTTCTTTAATGAGGGGGGATCAAAATGCTAAAATTAAAATTGGGTAGGTCCAACAATCTTGAAAAAAAAACCCCCCCAAATAAAAACCCCTGCACACCCCTTGGGTGGGGGAAGTTTTTCCAACCCCCAAAACTGTTTTTTTGTGAGGGATGGGTATAAAGCCCCCCCCATTAAGGGGTTTAGGCATATGGGTCCCATTTAGGCGGTATTTGAATTCTCATTGGGGTTGACATTTTGGGCCCCAACCTGAAATTTGGTTTTTTAAAATAAGTCCCCCCTCAGTGGGAGGTGGGTAGGGAGGCCCCCCCAGTAGGCGGGTTTATAAAAAGGGGTTGCCCTCGGTTAGGGGTTTAGGGTAGTGGGCCCAACCCGTATTAGGTTGGGGGGTATAGGTGCCCTCAGTAGAGGTAGGTATGTAGGCCCCCCCCGGTGGGGTTAGCTGTGGGGTGCCCTCTTTAGAGGAAAGGTAGAGGCCCCCCAGTGCGGTTAAAAAGGGTTTGCCCTCAGTAAGGTAGGTATGTGGGCCCAACCCCAGTAGGTGGGTGTATTTAGGTGCCCTCAGTAGGGTGGGGTTTGTAGGCCCCTCAGAAGGAAGGTGTGAAAGGTGCCCTCTTAGAGTTAAAAATTTTGTGGGCCCCCCGGTAGGTAGGTGTATATAGGTGCCCTCAGAAAAAGGGGTAGGTTGTAGACCCCCCTTTGGGTAGGTGTGAAATTGGTTTGACCCAATTAGGGTAGATTGTAGGCCCCCCCAGTAGGAAAGGTGTGTAAAAGGTTTGGGCCCTAGAAGAGGTGGGTTAATGTGGAACCCCAGTAGGCGGGGATATATAGGTCCCTCGGTAAGGTGGGTTTTATTAGGCACCCTTAGGTGGGTTTTGTGTAAGGTGCCCTCATTTGAGGTTGGGGATGTGGGCCCCCAGTAAGAAGAGCTTTTGTTTAGGTTCCCCATTAGAGGAAAGGTTTGGGGTACCCCCCCATTGGGTTAGTTTTGTTAAAAAGGGTCCCCTTTAGTGGGGGTTGGGTTGAAGGCCCCCAGTGGGTTTGTGTTTTTTAGGTTCCCTCAGTAGGGTTGGAAATTTAGCCCCCCAGTGGGGCGGGTTTATTTAGGTGCCCTCATTTAAAAGGGTGGGTATTTTGGCCCACCCAAATTTTTAGGCAGGTAAAAAATATGGGTTTGCCCTAAAATAGAGGGGGAATTATGAAAGGGTCCCCCGGTGGGGGCGGTGTATTTGGTCCCCTCAGTAATTTTAGTATGTCCCCCCCCAGTGGGTTTGGTGTATATAGGTGCCCCATAGGGGGTAGGTATGTAGGACACCCCAGTAGGTAGGTGGGGTATATTTTCCCCCTCGGGGTAGAGGTGGGGTTATGTAGGAACCCCCCAGGGGCAGGTGAAAAATTTGTCCCCTCTAAGGTGGGTTATGTAGGAACCCCGTAGGAAAGGTGTGTATAGGGTGCCCCCAGAAAGGGGTTTGATTTTTGTAGGCCACCCCATTTGGGCCCAGGGGGTTTTTGGGTGCCCTCATTTGGGGTTAGGTATTTTTAAGGTTTTCCCCCGGTGGGTTAGGGAAATATAGTGCCCCCCAGTAGAGGTAGGAAAGGGGGCCCCCCCCCCGGTAGGTGGGTTTTTAAAATTTTAAGGGTCCCCTCAGTAGAGGTTGGGGTATGTTTAGGCCCCGGGAAAGGTAGGTGTAAAAATAGGTGCCCCCCCAGTAAAGGTTTGATATGTTAGGCCCCCCAAAAGTTTTTGGGTTGTATATAGGTGCCCTCATTTGGGGTTTAATATGGGGGGCCCCCCGGGTAGGTAGGTGTGTAAAGGTGCCCTCAGTAGAGGGTAGGTAGGGAAAAACCCCCCGGGTGGGTTTAAGGTGTATTTGGGTGCCCCCCCAAGTAGAGGAAAAAATGTAGACCCCCCGGAAAGGTGGGTTTGAATATAGGTCCCCCTCATTGAGGTAGGTTAATGAAACCCCCCCAGTAGGGGGTTTGTATAGGTCCCCTCAGTAAGGTAGGGGGTGTTAGGGTGCCCTCAGTAGAGGTAGGTATGTAGGCCCCCCAGTAGGTAGGTGTGTATAGGTGCCCTCAGTAGAGGTAGGTATGTAGGCCCCCCGGTAGGTAGGTGTGTATAGGTGCCCTCAGTAGAGGTAGGTATGTAGGCCCCCCAGTAGGTAGGTGTGTATAGGTGCCCTCAGTAGAGGTAGGTTTTTAAAATTGTTAGGGCCCCCCAGTACGTAGGTGTGTATAGGTGCCCTCAGTAGAGGTAGGAATGTAGGCCCCCCCAGTAGGTAGGTGTGTATAGGTGCCCTCAGTAGAGGTAGGTATGTAGGCCCCCCAGTAGGTAGGTGTATATTGGTGCCCCTCCCCAGAAGAGGTAGGTAGTAGACCCCCCGTAGTAGGTGAGTATAGTCCCTCAGTAGAGGTAGGTATGTAGGCCCCCCAGTAGGTAGGTGTGTATAGGTGCCCTCAGTAGAGGTAGGTATGTAGGCACCCCAGTAGGTAGGTGTATATAGGTGCCCTCAGTAGAGGTAGGTATGTAGGCACCCCAGTAGGTAGGTGTGTATAGGTGCCCTCAGTCAGTGTCCGGACGAGGGGGGTCAGGGGCCCACAGGGGAAATTGATCTTGGGGGCCTACCCTACTGTAACAATGAAAATAAGTACCGGCCTCGTCGGACATAAATGCAACGCCAATTTACCGACATAATACATGAGCAAAACAGAAGTGTATGGTGTAGTTACAATGTAGTCACATATATGTTCAGTCTAACATATCATAGAACACGGGGCTAAGTAGCTCCACCAAATCCCCTCCACCCACAACAATAAATCCCCCCACCACCCACATACAATATCCCCCTCCACCCACAACAATACCCCCCCACCCACATACAATATCCCCTCCACCCACAACAATAGTCCCCCTCCACCCACATACTCTATCCTCCACCACCCACTTACACCTTTCCCCCTCCACCCGCATACACTATCCACCCCACCACATACTAATAACCCCCTCCACCCACATTACCTATCCCCCACCACCCACATACAAAATCTCCCTCCACCCACATACAATATCCCCCTCCACCCACCTACAATATCCCCCTCCACCCAAATAACAATATCCCCCACCACCCCCATATACAATATCCCCGCTCCCACCCACATACAATTCCTCCTCCACCCGAATACAATATCCCCATCCACCCACTACAATATACCCGTCCACCCACATACAATATCCCCCTCCACCCACATACACTATCCCCCTCCACCCACATACAATATCCCCTCCTCCCACCCACATACACTATCCCCCACCACCCACATACAATATTCATCCCCCTCCACCCACATAACAATATTCGCCTCCACTCCACAAACAAATATCCCCTCCACCCACATACAATATCCCCCTCCACCCACATACAATATCCCCCTCCACCCACATACACTATCCCCCACCACCCACATACAATATCCCCCTCCACCCACCTACAATATCCCCCCTCCACCCACATACAATATCCCCCTCCACCCACATACAATATCCCCCTCCCCCCTCCCCCCCATAACATATCCCCCTCCACCCCTCATACAATATCCCCCCCACCCACATACAATATCCCCTCCACTCACATACAATATCCCCCTCCACCCACCTACAATATCCACCCCCCCACCCACATACAATACCCCCCCCCCCACATACAATATCCCCCTCCACTCACATACAATAACCCCCTCCACCCACATACACTATCCTCCCTCCTCCCACAAAACACTATCCCCTCCACCCGCATATACACTAGTCCCCCTCCACCCACATACAATACCCCCACCACCCACATACACTATCCCCCACCACCCACAAACAATATCCCCCCCCACCCACATACAATCGCCTCCTCCACCCACATACAATATCCCTACCCCCACATACAATATCCCCCTCCACCCACATACAATATCCCCCCACCACCCACATACACAATCCCCCACACCCAAATTCAATATACCCCTCCACCCCATACCTATCCCCCTCCACCCACATACAATATCCCCCTCCACCCACATACATAACCCCTCCACCCCACATACAATATCCCCCTCCACCCACAAAACAATATCCTCCTCCACCCACAAAACATAACCCCCCCACACAACATTACAAAACCCCCTCCACCCCACATACACTATCCCCCTCCACCCAAATACAAAATCCCCTCCACCCACATACAATAACCCCCTCCACCCACATACAATATCCCCCTCCCACTCCACATACACTATCCCCCTCCACCCACATAACAATATCCCCCTACCACCCACATACCCTAAATCCCACACCAGCCCACATACACAATCCACCTCCCAGCCACATACAATATCCTCCCACCAACCCACATACAATATCCCCCCACCACCCACATACACTATACCCCTCCCCCACATAAAAAATCCCCTCACACCTCACATACAGTATACCCCTCCACCCACATACAATATCCCCGGCCACCCACATACAATAACCCCCTCGCTCCCCAACCATCCCACAAACAATATCCCCCTCCACCCACATACATATACCCCACCACCCCATACATATCCTCCACCACCCACATACAAGATCCCCCCCCTCCACCCACATACAATATCCTCCTCCACCCACATACAATAACCCCCACCACCCACATACAATATCCCCCTCCACCCAAATACAAAATCACCCCACCCACATACAATATCCCCCACCACCCACATTACAATATCGCCCCCACCACCCCACAACAATATCCCCCTCCACCCACACTACTAATATCCCCCTCCACCACATAACAGTATACCCCCTCACCACATACATATCCCCCTCCACCCACATACAATTTCCCCCGTCCACCCAACATACACTAACCCCCCTCCACCCACATACAATATCCCTCTCCACCCACATACAATATCCCCTCCACCCACATAAATATCCCCCTCCCACCCCACATACAATATCCCCCTCCGCCCACATACAATATCCCCCTCCGCCCACATACAATAACAACCCCCCACCAGCCCACATACAATAATCCCCCCTCCGCCCACATACAATATCCCCCTCCCACCACCCCCATACATATCCCACCCTCCCACCCACATACAATATCCCCCTCCACCCACATACAATTTTCCCCCACCACCCACATACAATATCCCCCTCCACCCCATTCTATATCCCCCTCCCCCCACATACAAATACCCCACCACCCCACATACACTATCCCCCTCCACCCCACATACACTATCACCCTCCACCCACATACACTATCCCCCTCCACCCACATACACTATCCCCCCACCACCCACATTCAATATCCTCCCTCCACCCCCATACAATACCCCTCTCCACCCACATACACTACCCCACACCACCCACATACAATATCCCCCTCCACCCACATACACTATCCCCTCCACCACCCCAAACAATATCCCCCTCCGCCCACATAAAATATCCCCCGCCGCCCACAATACAATATCCCCCGCGCCCCACATACCATATCCCCCTGCCCCCACATACAATATCCCCCCTCCGCCCACGTACAAAATCCCCTCCGCCCACATACAATATCCCCCTCCGCCCACACACAATATCCCCCTCCGCCCACACACAATTCCCCTCCGCCCACAGTCATCACAATAACCCCCTCCACCCACAAACAATATCCCCCTCCACCCACATAACAATATCCCCGCTCCACCCACATATAAATCCCCCTCCACCCACATAACAATATCCTCCCTCCACCACATACAATAATCCCCCATCCACCCACAAACAATATCCCCTCCACCCCATACAATATCCCCCACCACCCAAATCACAATATCCCCCTCCACCCACACACAATATCCTCCTCCACCCACACACAATATCCCCCTCCACCCACATACAATATCCCCCTCTCCACCCACATACAATAACCCCCTCCACCCACAAACAATATCCCCCTCCACCCACAAAACAAAGTATCTCCCCTCCACCCACATACCTATCCCCCTCCACCAATACCCACATACACTATCCCCCTCCACCCACATACACTATCCCCCTCCACCCACATACACTATCCCCCTCCACCCACAAACACTATCCCCCTCCACCCACATACACTATCCCCCTCCACCCGCATACAATATCCCCCTCCACCCCATACACTATCCCCCCTCCACCCGCATTACAATATCCCCCCCTCCACCCACATACAATATCCCCCTCCACCCCATACACATTCCCCCTCCACCCACATACACTATCCCCCTCCAAACCGCATACAACTATCCCCCCTCCACCCTCCGCATTACACTATCCCCCTCACACCCGCATACACTATCCCTCCCTCTCCACCCGGCATACACTATCCCCTCCTCCCCGCATACATTATCTCCCTCCACCCGCAGACAATATCCCCCTCAGCCCGGCATACACAAACCCCCTCCACCCGCATACACTATCCCCCTCCACCCAGCATACCTATCCCCCTCCACCCACCTACCATATCCCCCTCCACACCATATACAATATCCCCCTCCACCCACATACAATATCCTCCGCCACCCACATAACAATATCCCCCTCACCCACATACAATAACCCCTCCACCCACATACAATACCCCTCCACCCACATACAATATCCCCTCCAACCACATACAATATCCCTCTCCACCCCACATACAATATCCCCCTCCAACCCACAAACACTATCCCCCCTCCACCCTCATACACTAACCCTCTCCAAACCCGCATACACTATCCCTCCATCCCACATACAAATATCTCCCCTCCACCCGCATACACTATCCCCCTCCACCCCATACATTATACCCTCCCCCCCCATACACTATATCCCCTCCACCCGCATACATATCCCCCCTGCCATCCGCATAGCAATATCCCCCTCCACAACAATACAATACCACCTCCCACCACATACAATATCCCCCTCACACCCACATACAATATCCCCTCACCACATAACAATTCCCCCTCCACCCACATACAATATCCCCCTCCACCCACATACAATATCCCCTCCACCCACATACAATATCCCCCTCCACCCACATAAACTCCCCTCCACCCGAATATCAACAATATCCCCCATCCACCCACACACAAATACCCCCCACCCACACACAATATCCTCCTCCACCCACATACAATATCCTCTCCTCGCACCCACATACATATCCCCCCCACCACACATACAACTATCCTCCTCCACCCACATACAATATCCTCCTCCCACCCACAACAATATCTCTCTCCACCCACAACAATATCCCCCTCCACCACCCACATACAATATCCCTCCACCCACACACAATATCCTCCTCCACCCACATACAATATCCCTTCCACCCACATACACTATCCCCCTCCACCCACATACAATATCCCCCTCCACGTTTCCCTTGGTCCACAACACCTATCCCATATAGAAGTACAAATTAACCCCTCAATTAGGAACTCAACCGAAGAGGTCAAATTAGATGAGCGTTCTTTTTCCTCTCCTTCAGCATCTGTTCCACACAGCTATGATGACTTGTCCGACCACAGCTTATCCCTGCAAAAATAAAACACACAAATACTAGAAACCCCAATTTTCCCAGCATCTTATTACCCCATTCCCACCTCTGTACAACTTCCCAGGGGTGGGAGACGGGTACAAGCCATAATAACTTAGAGGCTTTGTAATCCTAAGTGGTTGGGAATGTGGGGAGAGGTAATAACCCCCCTGGATATAAACTACAACTATTGGCTGCTGCCTCTCAATATATTACCAGGTAGGTAGACAAGACACTAGTGTATGTAGAGCAAATAGGCAAGGCCCCAGTTCTGTAGGTAGGTGATTTTCCAGATAGGGTAAGCTGTAGGAAGTTAGGGTCCCCTTATATAGGCTGCCAGCAGTTAGGGACCCCCTTATTAGGGTATACAGGCAGTTATGGCTTCCCATGAAGTAGTTATACAGCAGTTTAAAAGTCCGGCCTCTTTAGGTATTTGCAGAGCAGTTAGTCTCCTTTAGGTAGTATACAGGTAGTTAGGGGCCCCTTTAAGCTATGTGCATGAGTCAGGCCTCCCTTTTAGCTTACTGACTAGTAGTCAGGCCCCCTTTTAGTATTTAGGTAGCCAGGGCCCCCAGTGTATTCAGGGCCCCCCTGTAGGAGTCGGGGCCCCTTTTAGTATTTAGTTATGCCAGGGCCCCATTGTAGTCAATGCCCCCCTGTAGGTTAGTCGGGGGCCCCTTTAGTATATATGTAGCCAGGTCACCCCTTTGTAGTCAGGGCCCCTCTGTAGGTATCGGTCGTCCCTTGTAGTCAAGGCTTCCCTTTAGGAGCCAGGCCCCCCCTTGTAGTCAGGCCCCCCTTTAGGTATGTCATGTCCCCCCTGAAAGGAAGTCAGGTGTCCCCCTTAAGTATCCAGGGCCCCTGAAGGTAGCCAGGGCCCCTCTGAAGGTAGCCTGGAAGGGACCCCCTGTAAGGTAGCCAGTGACCCTTGTAGTAGTAGAACCCCCCCCTGATAGTCAGAGCCCCCCTGTGAAGCCAGGACCCCCCTTGTATGTCAGAGCTTTCCCTTGTAGTCAGAGCTCCCCTTGTCGCCAGAGCACCCATGTAGCCAGGGGCCCCCATGTAGTCAGGGCCCCCCTTGTAGCCAGAGCTCCCTTGTAGTCAGAGCCCCTGCCTGTAGTCAGAGCCCCCCCGCTGTAGTCATAGCCCCCCCTTGTCGCCAGGACCCCCCCTGTAGTCATAAAGCCCCCCCCCCCTTGTAGTCGGGCCCCCTGTAGTCAGGAGCCTCCCCTGTTAAAGTCAGGGCCACGCCCTGTAGTCAGAGCCCCCCCCTGTAGTCAGATCCCCCCTTGTAGCCAGAGCCCCCTTGTAGTCAGAGCGAGCGCCCCCCAGTAGTCAAGCCCCCCCTGTAGCCAGAGCCCCCCCTGTAGCAGAGCCCCCCTGTAGCCAGAGCCCCCCCTTAGCCAAGAGCCCCCCTGTTAGCCAGAGCCCCCTTGTAGCCGAGCCCCCCTGTATCCAGCGCCCACCCTGTAAGTCAGAGCCCCCCTTGTAGCCAGAGCCCCCCTGGAAGCCAGAGCCCCCCCCGGTAGCTAGAGCCCCCCTTGTAGCCAGGACCCCCTCCTGTAGCAGAGCCCCCTTGTAGCCAGAGCCCCCCCGTAGCCAGGAGCCCCCCTGTAGTCAGAAGCCCCACTTTAGCCAGACCACCCTGAAGTCAGAGCCCCACTTGTAGCCAGGACCACCCTGTAGTCAGAGCCCCCACCCCTTGTAGCCAGGGGACCTCCTTGTAGTCAGACCCCCCTTGTAGCCAGGACCCCCCTGTAGTCAGAGCCCCCCCCCTTGTCGCCAGGGACCCCCTGTAGTCAGAGCCCCCACTTGTAGCCAGGACCACCCTGTAGTCAGAGCCCCCCGTGTAGTCAGAGCCCCCTGTTGCCAGAGCCCCCTTGTACCAGAGCCCCTTTGTAGTCAGAGCCCCCCTTGTAGCCATAGCCCCACCTTGTAGTCAGGAGCCCCGTTGTAGTCATAGCCCCCTTTAGCCAGAGCCCCCTGTAGTCAGAGCCCCCCTTTGTAGCAGAAGCCCCCCTTTAGCCAGAGCCCCCCTTACCAGAAGCCCCCCCTGTAGCCAGGGCCCCCCTGTAGTCAGAGCCCCCCTTGTAGCCAGAGCCCCCCCCTGTAGCCAGAGCCCCCCTTGTAGCCAGGCCCCACCTGTAGCCTAGCCCCCCCTATGTACAGACCCCCCTTGTACCCAGAGCCCCTGACCCCTTTTAGTCTCAAGCCCCCCGGTAGCCATACCCCCCTTGTAGCCATGGCCCCCTTGTAGCAAAGAGCCTCCCTTGTACCAGGGCCCCCTTGTGCCAAGTCCCCCTTGTAGTCAGAGCCCCCCTGTATCCTAGCCCCCCTGTATCAGAGCCCCCCTTGTAAGCCAGAGCCCCCTTGTAGTCAGAGCCCCCCCTGTAGCCAGAGCCCCCCTTTTAGCCAGAGCCCCCCTTGTAGTCAGCGCCCCCTTGTAGTCAGTGCCCCCCCTGTAGTCAGAGCCCCCCTGTAGTCAGAGCCCCCCCTTGTAGCCAGAGCCCCCCTTGTAGTCAGAGCCCCCCTTGTAGGTCAGCGCCCCCCTTGTAAGGTAGTTTAAAAAAAAAACAACAACAAATCACTTACTGGCTCCGCTCCCGCCGCTCTCTGCGCGCGCCGCCGCTCCGTACTGGCTCCCTGCATAGCGGGCGCGTGGAAGTGACGTCACCTGCGCCGCCTACTCCCATAGGGGCCGGCGCCCGGCAGGCTGAAGGCCTAATGCTTCAGCCTGCCGGGGGAGATCAGCGGAGCGCAGCACTAGTGGTGCTGTGCTCCGCTGACACCGGCGCAGCCCCGGATTAGGGGACAATAGTCCCACTACCGGGCCGTTCTCTGACTCTCGGACGCGGGTCCCGGGCGCTCAGGGACCGGATGCGCGGACGGGGCCCGGGGAGCGACGGCACTGCCTCCGGGGCCCCCAGCGGCCCGGGGGGGGGCCCACCGGGGGATCCCCCAGTCCCCCGGCGGCCCAGTCCGAGCCTGCCCTCAATAGAGGTAGGTATGTAGCCCCCCTGTAGGTAGGTGTGTATAGGTGCCCTCAGTAGAGGTAGGTATGTAGACCCCCCGGTAGGTAGGTGTGTATAGGTGCCCTCAGTAGAGGTAGGTATGTAGACCCCCCAGTAGGTAGGTGTGTATAGGCCCCTCGTAGGGGTATTTATGTGGCCCCCATGGGTGGTGTTATAGGTCCCCTCAGTGATAGGTATGTAGCCCCCCGGTAGGTAGGTGTGTATGGGTCCCCTAAGAGGAGGTATGTAGACCCCCCGGTAGGTAGGTGTATGGTGCCCTAAAGGGGTATTTTGTCCCCCCCAGTGGTAGGTGTATATATTCCCCTCAGTAAGTTAGGTATGTCGGCCCCCCAGTAGGTAGCTGTGTATAGGTGCCTCAAGGGGGAAAGAGGTAT
>JAODAL010032693.1:0-46583 GCA_025379985.1 Phyllomedusa bahiana | reverse complement strand
TCGGGCCTGGCTGGGCTCGGCCCCTCGGGGGCCCTGGCGGGGCTCGGCCCCTCTGGGGCCTCTGGCGGGGCTGGGGCCGCCCCGGGGGCCTCTGGCTGGGCTCGGGCCCCTCGGGGGCCCGGGCTGGGGCTCGGGCCGCCTCTGGGGCCTCGGGCTGGGCTGGGGCCCCTCTGGGGGCCTCGGGCTGGGCTCTGGCCGCCTCGGGCCTCTGGCTGGGCTGGGCCGCCTCTGGGGCCTCGGGGCTGGGCCCCGGGGCCGCCTCTGGGGCCTCTGGCGTGGGCCCGCCTCTGGGCCCGGGGCTGGCCGGGCCGCCTCTGGCTGGCTCGGGGCCCCCTCTGGGGCCCTTGGGGGGGCTGGGGCCCCCGCCTCTGGGCCTCGGCGGGCTGGCCGCCCTGGGGCCTCTGGCTGGGCTGGGGCCCCCTCTGCTGGGCTCGGGCCGCCTCTGGGCCTTGGGCTGGCTCGGGGCCCCCTGGGGCCTCTGGCTGGGCTCGGGGCCGCCCCCCCACTGGCCCCCGCCGCCTCGGGGGCCCTGGCTGGGCCGGGCCGCCTCTGGGCCTCTGGCTGGGCTCGGGCCCCTCTGGGGCCCCTCTGGCTGGGCCCGGGGGCCGCCTCTGGGGCCTCTGGCCCGGGCCGCCTCTGGGCCCTGGCTGGGGCTCGGGCCGGCCCTGGGGCCTCTGGGGGGGCTCGGGCCGCCTCGGGGCTTTGGGCCCTTCCCCTGGGGGCCGGCCCGGGCCTTGGCTGGCTGGGGGCCCCTCTGGGGCCTTTGGCTGGGCTCGGGCCCCTCTGGGGCCGGGCTGGGGGCCGTGCCCCTCTGGGGCCCCTATGGCTGGGCTCGGGGCCCCTCGGGCCCCCTCTGGCTGGGCTCGGGCCCCCTCTGGGGCCTCGGGGCGGGGCCCTGGGGCCCCCTCGGGGGGCCCGGGGCTGGGCTCGGCCCCCCTCGGCTGGGCTCGGGTGCCCCCCCTGGCTGGGCTCGGGCCCCTCTGGGGCCCCCTGGCTGGGCTGGGCCCCGCCTCTGGCCTCTGGCTGGCCTCCGGGCCCCCCCTCTGGGGCCTCTGGCTGGCCTCGGGCCGCCTCGGGGGCCCTGGCGGGGCTCGGGCCCCTCTGGCCTCTGGGGGCGGGCCGCCTCGGGGCCTCTGGTTGGGCTCGGGGCCGGCCCTCTGTTTGGGCTCGGGCCGCCTCTGGCTGGCTGGGGGCCGCCTCTGGCGGGGCTGGGGCCCCCTGGGGCCTCTGGGGCTGGCCCCCGGGGCCCGCCCTGGGCCCCTCGGGCTGCTGCTCCGAGCTCCCAGAATCCACCCCCTCTTCATTTCGGGGGTTCTTACCCCCAACACACGGAGAGGCTCATTTTTTAATTGTGATGAAGGATGTGCCCATCTCCTCGGTTGGATGGAAAAAAATGGGGGTAAGAGGACCAGTCCCTGAGGAGGGCCTGGGAAACCCGGGGGGAATTTTTTTTTTTTTTTTTTTTTTTTTAAAGTTTTGTTTTTTTTTAACTGGGTGACCCCTTTTTAATCCATTTAGACCTGCAAATTTGGGGGTTTTTTTGGAACATACAATGTCCTAAACCCTTCCCCTCATTGGAAAAGGCTGGCTGGGTTAAAAAAAATACCCAAAAGTCATTTTTAAATTTTTTTTTAGGAGGCTAAATAAGATTTTCTTTTGAAGAAACTAATCTACTTAAAAAATTCCCATGAAGTGTGCCTGAAAAAAAGGGCTCCCCCTACACCAGGGGTTTACTTTATGAAAATCGTCCCCTCCTGAGATTGTAAAAGCATCTCTCTTTCCAGCCAAAGCCAAATTCCCCAGAGATAGGGGGGCAAGAACCTTGCATCAATGTCTACAGATGGTGCTCCTTTATTTTTTTTAAAGGGCTGTTATGTTTTTTTTAAAGTTTTTTCCTTCCTTTTTTTACCCACAAGGGACCCAAAAAAATTTGTCAGGACTGGGGTCCAAAAAGGACTGGGGGAAAACCCCTAGGACCACCAGACCTGCACAATTTTTCAGAAGGGGGGCCCAAAAAAGTAGGGAGTGCCCCTAGTTTTATTTGGGGCCACCCCCAGGAAACCCCCAACCGCATAATTTTTAAAGAAATGGGAGCCAAAACAGTCCCGGGAGCACCAGTTTTTACTGGGGAAAACCCCTTGGCCACCGACTGCACAATTTGGCAGAAGATGGAGCCAAAAAGCCAAAACCGTTTTACCATAAAGGTTTTTTGTTTTAGAGAGTATTACTGTAAGAGGGAGTGAGCAAAACACCAATAAAACGGTCATTATGGCCAAAGGAGAAGGTGGTCTAGTTTCCCCATCCCACTTGCTTTCCCTTTATGGCCGTGTCCCAAATTTAGTGTCTTTTCACAGGTGTCAAACTGTGGCTCCCACTGTTTGGGGAAAATACAACTCTCATCATGCATTTTTTATAATCTAAAACCGCGGAATGATGGGGGGTTGTAGTTTCCCAAAAGCGGAGGGCCCAGTTTTACACCCCGGTCTGGATTCCCAAGGGTTTGCCTTCTATGCTCTTTGGGAAAGACGCCTCATTATGTCCACTTGAGGAGAAAGGACCGTAAAAACAGACGGAATAAAACAAGGCGCCCCTTTAGATTCTTCACCGACATTTGGATGAAGCACCACGTTCCAGGACAATACTGAACAAAATGGCCAAAGAGCGGCAAGGAACAAAATCCAAAACGAAGATCAGGGCACAAGGGAAACCCACAAACCCAACTTATGGAAAAAACGTTTTTATGGTATGAACGGCGGGCCAAGCAACCAGCAGTCTAGAGCCATGGCTACCGTGCTCCCCCGGCTCTGCCGCCCCCTTTCTCCCCTGGGTCTGCCGCCCCTGTGCCCCTGGCTCTGCCGTCCCTGTGCCCCCTGGCTCGGGCCCTCCCGTGCTCCCCCGGGTCGCCGCTCCCGTGCCCCCTGCCCCCTCCCTGTCTCCCCTGGCTCTGCCGCTCCCCCGTGCTCCCCCGGCTCTGCCGCTCCCTTGCTCCCCCCGGCCTCCCTCCCTTCTCCCCTGGCTCTGCCGCTCCCTGGCTCCCCCCGCCTGCCGTCCCCCTTTCTCCCCCCCCCTGCCCTCCCTGCCTCCCCCCCTGCCGCCCTGGCTCCCCGCCTGGCCCCCTGCCCCCCCCCGCTCGCCGCCCCTTTGCTCCCCTGCTCTTTTCCGCCCCTGTGCTCCCCTGCTCTGCCCTCCCTGTGCTCCCCCGGGTCGCCGCTCCCTTGCCCCCTCGCTCTGGGCCCTCCCCGTGGGTTCCCCCCGCTCGCCGCTCCTTTGCTCCCCCGCTCTGCCGCTCCCTGGCTCCCCTCCCCTCTGGGCCGCTCCCTGTGCCCCCTCGCTCTGGGCCGCTCCCTGTGCTCCCCCCGGCTCTGCCGCTCCCTGTGCCCCCTCGCCCCCCTGTCCCCCGGCCCCCCCCTTGTGCTCCCCTGGCTCTGCCGCTCCCTGCGAGCCTCCTAAATGTTCTGCAGGTCTGTGTGCACGAAGATTTAAACCCCCGGGAGCCATAATAATAACGCTGTGTGCATAATCGGATAAGGAGCTGTTTGTTTAAATTTGGTGACTTCAGGCGAATGTGCCACCGGTGCAATCAAAAGCGGGAAGGTATTTGGTGGTTGCACTCCTGTAATACATGCACAGACAGTAAAGTGTAACAGGATCATGGCATGAAATATGTGACATGTGCTTACAAGTTAAAGGGGTCTTCCCACCACATTGATTAACTAAAAAAACCCAAAGGGTACATTGCTGTTCTGATTTTGCTTCATTTCTTAGTGAAAAGCTTCCCTAGTTAAGGACCACCTCTGTGTATGTTTGTGTGTGTATATATATATATATATATAATAATTTTTAATCTAACTCGGGGTCTGCAAAAGTTGGCTCGCAGCTGTTGGTAAACTACAACTTCCATCATGCATTTATATAATCTAGATCAGTGGGATGATGGGAATTTTAGTTTCCCAACAGCTGCAGAGCTGTACTATACGCCCCCCCAATACGCTGTGTGAACGTACTATTTTTGGTTCTGCGTGGTGGGTCCAACCAATGTTAGGGAAATCTCTGCATGTTCAGTCAGCGGCTAAATGGGCCCAGGCTGGAGACAAGCCATCTGTTTTGGGTTTTGACTTAAAAGGGGGTTTTCTCACTACAGGGGTTGCTGCTTTTCATGTTAAAGATCTTGCAAAAACAAGTACTTTGCAATATGTGGGCCATTAACCGTGTCCAAAACCTATTCTGAGATATCTCCTCTTGTATGGGCTACATCAGCTCCTCAGGTCGCTATAGCTACAGACCTGTTTGATCTCTCCTGATAGGCTGCCAGCACTGGTCACTATAGCTACAGACCTGTTCAATCTCTCCTGATAGGCTGCCAGCACGGGCTGCTACCTTGTGCCAGTTTTTATACCATGTCCCTCATTTGCATATACTGGAACTGAACATAGGCATCTTGTGGCCAAACAGTAAAATACAAAGAAACATTTCACAACTGTCATGAAATGCAATTTTACTTAGAAACACAGTGAGGCTGGCCCACTATCCCACATACCACCCCACTAGAAGTTGGCGTCCTCGACAACCCTCCCCACACAAACTCGTTTTGCGCATAGCGCTGGGGGGGTACACCAGCATTGGATCTGGGAAATCCTACGTGGGCTATAGGTTCAGGGGCCTCAGGCACCTCCACTGGGGAAGGAGTTGTTGGCTGCTCCACTATCTCCCTGGGTGGCAAGATTGTCACACGGGAAACCCTTTAGTTGACCCCGGGCAATGGGACACCCCACCATTCCTCAACTAAGGGAGACTGCTGAACAGGGGTAGTACTTCGGGCGTAGTTTCGGGCACTTCAAAATCCCCAGCGCCTCAACATATTTTCTGTCAGATTTCGTGATGGGCCCCCCTGTCCCTACCGGCTCACCTCGTAGACGGGGATGGCAGGGTCCCCCTTCTCTTGACCACATATGGGACCGCCTCCCGCCTCCCACCCCCCATCCAACTTCCCAGAGGGCCCTCTTACTCCTACTATGCCCCCATCACCTGGGGCAAAACTGTCTCTCTGCACAGGCCGTGGGTTAGGATGCACCACTTGTTTCAGACGCTCTCCCACAAACTTATGCACCGTGTTCCTGGGCCCAGGCCGTGGTATTGGTCGGTGGTGGTGCTGTCAGACTGGGCATGTGAAGATCCTCAATCTCTCGACCCGGTCCCCCGAACATCAGCATGTGTGGGGAGTAGCCCGTGGTACTGTGAAACCCTATTGTATAGGCCCACATCAGCTCAGGCAGGTACTCAGCCACCTAGCCTTCTGGCTGTCCTCAAAAAGCCCCGCAGCATCGGGATAAGGGTGCGGTTAAACCGCTCACAAGCTCCGTTCCCCCCTGCGATGATACGAGTAGTACGGGAACGCTCAATCCCATACAACTGGTACAGTTCGCTCATTATAGCCCCTTGGAAACAGGGCCCCTTGGTCGAATGTATCCTCTGTGCCCCCAAACACCTGCAACCAACCCCTTAGCAGCAGACCCCTGCAGTCTGATCCCTAGTGGGTACAGCCACGGCATACTTATGAAATGGTCTGTCATGACCAAACAGTACGAAGCCCAGAGGCAGAGTACCCAATCGCACATAGTCCAATCCCCAGGAGCTCTAGGGGGCGCAGATGTCCGGATGGTCTGAACGGGAGCCCGCTGTTCAGTGCTCTTACTTAACCCACAGGTACGACACTTGAGGCAAGCTTCAGACACCATGCTTAACAAGTCAGGGCAGTAACCCAGTCGATGAAGCCCCTTATAGGTTTTGTCACTCCCCAAAATGGGCGCCTCTTTCATAGGCTTCCCGAGCAGCCTCTGGCCCTAATGACATGGGATAACAATCTGTTTGTCTGTGCTGAAAACTCCGATTTTTAAGTAGATGGTCCGGCACAGAGACCCTGGGAAACACTCACTTATCCCACTGCCTCAACAGCTTTGCCCCTCCTGAGCCCAGCTGGGCCTGCTCCGTCTGGTGGGGGCCAACCCGAGACGGACCCACCCCTTCACTTTCTGTAAAATCTGGCAACCATCCTGGACCCTCTGCCAATCACCACGGGTCTTTCCCAACACCATCGGCATCCCAGACCCACCCCACTTGAGTGGGGCCACTCCTGGAACGCAGGGAACTGGCTAAATCGGGCATTTCAGTGTCCTCTAATTCCTCATAATGTGCGGGATGGTAGTCTGACGGGGACCCGAGAGAGGGCATTCCCATGTTCCCTCCCTGACCGGAACTTAATGCGGAATTGGTTTTTTTGAGAGTCTTGCAACCCATCCCCTGTTTGAGGGCTCCAATTGCTTATCCCCAATTCTCCAAAACCCCAATTGGCCTAACAAAGGTTTCCAACTTAAAGGAGCTATAATTGTCAGGATTGCGCTCTGACTCCCGCAAGGACGGACTGGCATAGGCAATTACTCTCTCTCGCCCTTCCTGGACTTGGGAAAGCACAGCCCCCAACCCATGTAGACTACCTCAGTATACAGCAAAAAGGGGGGTCGAACGCGCAAAAGGCCAGAATTGGAGCACTGTCAGCGCCTCTTTAAACCGCTTCAAAAGCCTCTTGCTGCCAGGTCCCCACTCAATAGGGTGATTCTTGGACCCCCAGCAGTATCCCTAAGTAACTCATTTAAGGGCCCGTCAAAAATGAGCGGAAACGGGGGTATAAACCTTCGTAATACCCAGCCAGTCCCAGGATTGCCCGCACCTCTCGTATTGTACACGGCCAAGGCCAGTTTTGGACTGCCCCCAAACCTTACTGGGGCTGGCTGTACCCCTTCCGAAGTGACCACATGCCCCAATACTCTATTCGCTGCGGGAAGAGCTGGCACTTCTTTGGCTTGATCTTAAGCCCATTCCCCGTAGCCCATTCCAGAACCTGCCGCAGTTTCTGAAGATGGCCCGTCGAACGAATTCCCGAACACCACCAACATCGCCCAAAGGTAGATCAGCACCGACTCAAAGTTAAGACCCCTAGACAGTGTTCCATCAGCCGCTGGAATGTCCCTGGGCGTTGGAAAGCCCAAACGCATCCGATTGAACTCAAAGTCCCATAGGCAGAAGAAAGCTGTCTTTGCCCTATCCTTCTCACCACTGGTACCTGCCATATCCGCTGGCCAGGTCAAGGTCGAAAAGAATTTTGCATGGCCTAGGGCGGACAGAAGACTCTTCAATCCGGGGGAGGGGATAGGCGTCACGAATGGGCGGGCTTTTAGCTTCCTGTAGTTTACACAGAACCTGAGACTGCCATCCTTTTTTTCGCACCAAAACAACTGGGGCGGCCCAGGGACTTTGACTCTCTTAAATCACCCCGTTTCCTCCAGCATGCTGGCCACCATGTCTTCACTTCCTGGTACATTTTGGGCGGGATTGTCGAAACCGTTCTCTGATGGGCGGGGCATCCCTGTGGGATTTCATCTCGATGGTAGAAGCACACCCGAAGTCTTCATTATGTCTCGAGAACGCCTTCTGGAATTCCAAAAGGGTATCTTCCACACTGTTTTGCCCTGGAGTCAGGTCCTGGCGGTCAATTCCCATCTGAGCCATAATCATCGGCCCATTCCATTCCGCCGTCGGGGCTCGCCCTTCTGGACGCCCACTGCATGGGGTCCAGGCCGACCTCTTGTCGGGCCTTTAGCGTGACTCCTCTCGCCGGGAGATATCTTCTCCGGGAACATGGACTTCCGGCTAGTAGGGTATTTCCCGGGAATGGTCAACTCGCTGTCCATGAGGTTGGGGCGCATCTCACAGGTACACATCCCCTCTCCACAGTGGCAAGGACCCGAGCGACCAGTGGTCGGTTCTGTGACTCTTTCCTGTGAGACTGTTTTAACCAAGACTTCCAGCCCATTCAACTTCCGTCTGGTTCCCACCGGCAGCATCAATATTTTTTTCGTGTCCTGGCGGGATCTTGATCGGGCTCTCAAATGACACCTTCAGTGCTCAATGGGTTGACCGATTTTGGGGCTTTTTCTGCAGACTACAGCTCCTCACCATCTGTCGTAGGACCTTCTGAGTGGGCCGGTGCGTGGGGGCCCCTGCCAAATTTTGGCCCCTCTTGGCATAGAGGTGGTGATCCAGGTCTCGAGCACGTTCATGCCCAGGATCACATCCATTCCCCTTTGGATGGTGGTCCACCAGCACCAACTCCCTTCTTGCCAATGTCTTGTCCAAACAGTCGGAAACCCGCATCCAAACTATCCCTTTTACATCCAGCTCACCATTGTTGGCTGCCGTCAGCCTAATGACCTGCCATCTTCTGGCTCCATCATGTGCCCGAAGTGTTCTTTCAAAAAAACTCCAAGGGCATCAGTACACTCTGACCCAGTATCAACTAGACAGTGCACCTTTCTGCCTTTTAAGCTCTGCTTCCATAAAAAGGACTACTGGCTAAAAGATCGGGACTCCTCGCGCATGGCTTTGTTTTTGTTGCCCCGCCACAGGACGCCCAGCTAAATGCGGCGGTTGGTATTTAACCCCGCTCTGCCCCTTACGTTCGCGACACTCTCTGGCGATGTGGCCAACTGTTGACAAGCCCAGCAGAAAAGGCCCCCTATATCTCTGCAAAACCTGGGGGACCCCCCTTGCGGTAGGACCCCGCTGTGGAGCTGATCTGAAAGGGTGCTGTGGGAAGCCGAAGTCACTTCTGGACTGTGGCCTTCTGCCTTCATCTGGGACACCTCAAGCGAAGTCTCTCAACTCTGCTCGTAAAGCCTGGGCCACCCTCTGTAAAGACTCTGCTCCCTCTGTTCTCTGCTTGCTTGGGTACTACTCACAGCCTTTACCACTACGGGCATGGGTTCCTCTTCCCTCTCTACAGCGGCTAAGTAGACACTGTAAAAATTCAGGTCAGCCGTCATCGGGTCATCTCCCGCAATTTGTCCCGTAAGGATTTTTTTGTACAGTCCTACAATGAACTGGTCTCTTATAGCTTATCTACTTCAGGGAAGGCCCCGATAGCCACTGGGTCTCGCCGCCTTATCTCATTCCATGTTTCCTGCATGGCATTAGAGTACTGTATGAGGGGTTTACCCTCTCTTTGCGCCGGTTGAAGAAGTAACTTCGCAGGTGCACCACTTTGTAAACCCCCCTTGGGCCCCTTCCAACAGCAGAAATAATTTCTCCAGTGTGTCCCTTTCAGACTCAGGTCGCACCATTACTTCCGCCTAACGTCCCCCTCCAAGGCCCCCAGGGCTAATCCCCTTTCCCCCAGTTCCGGAGCGAAGTTACATAGTTTAACGGCGCTACGCACCCTTGCTGTCCAGTCCTGCAGTGTCAGGTTTTTCCCGTCAAATTTGGGAGGGATTTTCAAATAGTGCCCTAAAAGGGGCATAACTCACTTGGGCAGGTACTTAAGGGCACCCTGAGCTTGGCTCTGGGCCGGCCATTGACCCGGGGAAGGATCTCCCCTGCAGCTCCTCCATAACGATCGCTGGTATCCTGCAACGACTACGCCAATTGTAAGCGGGTACCGAGGGGAGGTTTACCGGAATAAAAGCGAAGTCACGGACAAAAAACAAGCTCCCCAACACCACTCAACAACGGTTTGTTTTACTGAATTTTCTGGAACAAGATGGTGAAAAGATCCCCAAACAAAATTTACAAATAATTATCCTGGGCCCCTGTGCTGCACAGCGCGCCGCCAGAAGTGTACTCTCTTGGATGCCTGTAACTTTACCTAACCGTGGGGTTCGGAAAGGCCGATAACCCCCTTACCTTCTTAATACCGTAATCACCAACGGGAACAATTGTGTGTGGTGGCGGTTGCAGGGGCTCGTGGTGCAGCACAGCAGCTTACACAGCTTAAATGGATTTACCCACTTCCCCCCCAAACACACGTGACACAAACTTTCCCTCACAGATGAACGGTTCAAGTAGCTAATGGTGCGATAGCGAACTCTCCAAGTCCTGAGCAGGGGGATGTATTTGGGAAACCCCCTTTGGCCTGTAACGAGCCTAAACTAACTAAACTAATATAGGCCTTCTCACAGTCCTGAGCTCGTTGGCGTGCACCCCAGCCGCTTGAGGCAATTCCTGTTTTTCAGGTGCAGATCCTTGTGGAATGGTCCCGGCTGCAGACAGTCCCTCTATCTTGGCAGCTTGTCTTCCTTTTCCAGGGGTTTTTCGCTCTCTCTCTGTGATGGCGTCCTGTATAGACAGTCAGCTCTCCACTGCTCTGGGAAAAACTCTGAATCCTGGGTTCTTATAGCTTAGTTTCTGTCTCTGTCTGTTTCCCTCGAGTCTCAGAAGCTTCTCAAAAATTTGGGTGCTACCATGTGCCAGTTTATACCATGTCCCTCATTTGCATATACTGGGAAACTAACATAGCGGCATCTTGTGGCCAAACAGTAGAATACAAAGAAACATTTCACAACTGTCATGCATGTGATTTTACTTAGAAAACACAGTGAGGCTGGCACACTATCCCACAACTACTCCAGTATCAGGGTTCTCACCAGATTGGAACCTTATTAGCAGCTGCCCCGTGACCTCAAGTTAGATGGAGAAGTCTCTCTTTTTCGCGCGCTTCTTTCTCGCGTGCTTTTTTGTCGCGCGCCTTTTTTCCGCGCCCTTTTCTTGCGGCCCTTTTTTCTTGCGGCCTTTTTCTCCCCGTCCTTTTTTTTCTCGCGCGCCTTCTCCCCTTTCCTCGGCGCTCCGTTTCTCGGCGCTCCTTTCTCGCGCGCGCTCCTGTTCATCGCGGCTCCTTTCCCTCCTCCGCGCGCCTCCTTTCTCGCGCGCTCCTTTCTCGCGCGCTCCTTTCTCGAGCGCTCCTTTCTCGCGCGCTCCTTTCTCGCGCGCGCTCTTCTTTCTCCCCGCTTCGCGCTCCTTTCTCCCGCCGCATTTTCGCGGTCCTTATTCGGCGCCCCGGGGCGCCTTATTGCACCCCTTTTCCCCCCCGCGCACTCCCTGTGCCTCCTTTCTCCCCGCTGCGGTCCTTTCCCCCGCCCCCCCGCGCCTCCCTTTCTCGCGCGCTTCTTCCTCTGGTCCCAGAGGAGTAGTCAACCTCTTAAAGGCCACCTGATGACCACAGTGTGATGGATCAGTGCAGCCGGGGGAGAGGGGCTTTTTACCCCTAATTCTGGGCAAAGTGTTTTGGGGGCACGGTTGTTATATTGAAGTATGGAGTGTGACACAGGTTACGTCTGACAAGCTTGCTGACTGTTTCCACACTGTTTGCTATTACATCCCGTAGACAGGAGTCTTGTGTACACTGGCGGACAGGCGTCTCCTATGTATTCTAACCTTCACAATCTTCCTTGTTCCACATCCAGCAGCTTCCTGAAAGTTGGGCAAAGAGTCAAAGCAAACTAGAACGTTGCCCAGAAATGTGGTGTGAATGGGACCTTAGATACCTATGCAGTGTCGGACTGGGGTGCCTTGGGTCCACAGGTGGAGTTGACTCTAGAGGCCCACCAGTTGATCTGGGCCCACCGGAGGAGTTTATTTAAAGGGTCCACCCTACAGCTGCTGGGAATGTCTGTACCTGCCTCCTATGGTCTACCTCTTGCTTTTTGCCTCTTTTTATGCCTTTGCCTCTTCTGAGGCTGTATAGGCAGATAAAAAAAAACAACTCCAGGTCTGCCATGCTCAGGGCCCACTGGGGGTTTCCCCTATTCCCCTGTGGGCCAGTCCGAGCCTGTACCTATGAAGTTACCAGCAGGGTTAAGAACCAAAGTTTTAGAGACCTTGCACCTGCGCTTGGCATCCAGGTATACCGGGCTTTAGGGCAGAGCCTTGTGGGCAGATCCTCCTGGATCACTGAGGTTCAGGTTGCACAGCTGTGCTCTATTGCTCCATACCCTGCATTCAGTTCGGGGATAGGGTGACCATAGGTAAGGGGGCGGCAGTGACCCGTCTACCGTTATGTGATCACATTCGTGAGGGTAGGGGTTCGTATAACAGGGGCTGGGAAGAAAGAAGTCACAGGTTCATAATAAAAGGTTCAGCCTCCCAGCAGTGCAGAGTATTTCAGGAATGGAGTCTTGTTTGTGTATTGTGCTTTTCTCCAGCGCTAACTTTTAAACCTGTTACTATGTGCTCCTTAGGGCAAGTTCACATCATGGATTTGCATGGGGAATACAGCTTGGATTCCTTGTTAAAATCCTCATCATTTGAACTACAGCACGGATTTGAAATTTGTGGGGGGAAAAAAAAATCTGACCTGCCGTCCATATCGTCTCCTCCTTGGATTTGCTTCAAGCTCGGGTGACGCAAGTTGGCTCCATTGAAATGGAACTGGTCCAAGTGACCGGCGTAAGGATAAAATCCTCGGAAGAAACCTGAGGTGTCGCCTCACATTTCTGCCAAGGATTACATGAGAGACCTGGAGCTCTTCTGACTAGTAAATCCTTGTGTTCCCTGTGACATGACAATCCTGGAGCCTCTGATAACATCTGTGCTGACAGTCAGCGTGTTCAGTGACACACTTATTTGAACACTAGAATGATAACACCCATCTGACAGCTTAGGTAATACATTTCCAGGAGGAATAACAGAGGAACAGCACAACCCAGAGATAGAAGAGAAGATGCAACATTATTGGTATTTCACAGGGAACACACTTAACTAAAGCAGACAACTCTGGAGCCTCTTCTATCTCTGGGTTGTGTTGTTCCTCTGTTATTCCTCCTGGAAATGTATTACCTAAGCTGTCAGATGGGTGTTACCATCCCTAGGTTTCATAGGAGGGAGTCCCTGCAGACACCTACTGTCAGCAATGATTGGACCATGTCAGATGGCAAGGACAACCCCTTTGCTCCAAATGGTAACACCCATTTGACATATTCAGTCATACATTTCCAGGAGGAATAACAGAGGAACAGCACAACCCAGAGATAGAAGAGAAGAGGCTCCTAACTTACTGGAACAGACAATTCTGGAGCATCTTCTCTTATAACTGTGTTGTGCTGTTGCTCTGTTATTACTCCTGGAAATGTATTCCTGAATCTGTCAGCTGGGTGTTACCAATCCAGTTTTCATAGGAGAGAGTCCCTGCACACACTTACTGTCAGCACTGATTGGACCATGTCAGACAGCAAGGACAACCCCTTTCCTCCAAATGGTAACGCCCAGCTGACAGATTTAGTCATACATTTTCAGGAGGAATAACAGAGGAACAGCACAACACAGAGGTATAGGAGAAGAGGCAACATTATTGGTATTTCACAGGAAACACTTACTAAAGCAAAAAATCCTGGAGCCTCTCTTCTTCTATGTCTGGGTTGTGCTTGTGCTTTTCCTCTGTTATTCCTCCTGGAAATGTATTCCTGAATCTGTCAGCTGGGTGTTACCATTCCAGTTTTCATAGGAGTGAGTCCCTGCCCACAACTACTGTCGGCACTGATTGGACCATGCCAGACTGCAAAGACAACCCCTTTCCTCCAAATGGTAACACCCAGCTGACAGATTCAGTAATCCATTTCCAGGAGGAATAACAGAGGAACAGCACAACACAGAGTTATAAGAGGAGAAGATGCTCCTAACTTACTGGAACAGACAATCCTGGCGCCTCTTCTCCTCTATCTCTGGGTCATGCTGTTCCTCTATTGTTCCTCCTGGAAATGGATTGCTGAATCAGTCAGCTGGATGTTAACATTCCAATTTTTGTAGGAGGGTGTCCCTGTACACACTGACTGTCAGCACTGATTGGACCATGTCAGACGGCAAGGACAACCCCTCTCCCCCAAATGGTGACGCCCAGCTGACAGATTCAGTCATACATTTCCAGGAGGAATAACAGAGGAACAGCACAACAGCGACAGAGGAGAAGAGGCTGCAGGATTGTTATTACACAGGGAACACAAGATTTACAACAGACAATCCTGGAGCCTCTTCTATTATAAACTCTGTGTTGTTCCTCTATTATTACTCCTGGAAGTGTATGACTGAATCTGCCAGCTGGCGTTAGCCAATTAGGAACAGCACAACACAGAGTGATAAGAGAAGAGGCTCCAGTACATAAGGAGAAGCAGGGAAATAATGGCTCCAGAGCCCTTTTGACTTATTGCTGCAATGCAGCTGCCGAATCAGGTTAATGTTTTGTTAGTTCAGTGGATCAGTTTTTGGTTTCATATGTTTGTTATTCTTGCTGATGTTGTGTTTGATAATTGTGTGTGCTCTGTTCTCCGGATTCACCCCCCCCAGGTGTGGCGGGACTGATAATCTCGAGGTGCACCCCATCACTCGCTGGGACGGTGGGGACACTGCAAACTGAGGGAATTGACAGTTTACAGGAGCAAATGAGTGGAGTAACATGACGGTAGAATGAATGGGGCGGGCACCTCAGAGGAGGGATCCATCAAATTACATACTTGGAATGTGGCAGGACTCAACACCCCCATTAAGAGAAAGAAGGTGAGCGTACATTTAAAGCGCTTCAAGCCTGACATAATCCTTTTACAGGAAACTCATTGGAAAAAAGATAACACAGTAGGTCTGCGCAGCCCTTGGCTGGAGTCCTGCCATATGGCCAATTATTCTTCTAAATCGAGGGGAGTAGCCATTTTGTTTCGTGAGGGTTTGGATTACTTGGTAGAAGAAGAGGTAAAAGACGAAGGGGGTAGATATATCTTGCTAAAGATACAGCTACAGGGCGTATCGTACACGCTGATCAATATATATGCCCCTAACCTAGCTAACACGAACTTCTTTGCTAAGTTGAATTCTCTCATATCAGCAAGGGCAGATACACTCGGCCATTACCTCCAGCTGCTAGAGACATATTGACTCTAGCGGATAATAACGCACTCTGCGACCCATGGCATACCCTGAACATGGGTGCGAGGGAGTTCACGTTCTACTCCTCGGTTCGCCAAAGCTTTACCAGGATTGATTACTTTCTTATTTCCTTAGGATTGTGGGAGTCGGTAGTGGATTCCACGGTTCACACTATAGCCATTTCGGATCATGCCCCAGTCACATTGTTGATCTCACGCCCAAGGCCACAAATTAAGAGCAGGTTTTGGAGATTTCCGGGCTACCTGCTACAATCTGAGGACTTCAAGTCCTTTTTGCAGGTACACTGGACTAATTACATGGATGATAACTTGGCTCATATGGAAGACATCTCCTTGTTCTGGGCTGCTGCAAAGGCGGTTATGAGGGGTCACATAATTAATTATGTAGCGGGGAGGAGACGAGAGGCGCAAAAGAAATTTGAAAAAATACAGGCTACTCTGTTGTTGGCACAGAGGGAACTGGCAACCACCCCATCTGTGGCCGCGGAATTAACATATAAAGAAGCCAAAACGGTTCTGGAATCTTTCGTACAGAGTCAAGCAAACTGGCTAGTTAAAATCAACCAGAATAGGTATTTCAGAGGGGCGAACCGGGACAGTCGGATGTTAGCACGACTGGTCAAAACACAACACAGCCGCAAACCGGTGCTGGCCCTGAGGGATCCTGCCTCCACGGCGCAACACACAGCGCCAGAGGAGATCTCAAGATTATTTGCTGAGTTCTTCGAGGATCTTTATAGAGCACCACCGACTGAGATGGACCAGATAGAGTCGTTCCTGGCCGCAGGGTCCCTTCCGGGCCTTACTGAAGAGCAGCAGGCATTCTTAGATAGTCCAATCACAGAGGAAGAGGTGAAGACGGCTATGGCCAATGGGAAATCGCCTGGGCCGGATGGCTATGGTAATGAATATTACAAGCTTTTATCAGTTGAAATTACACCAATTTTGACTGACCTATACAATGCAATATATCGGGATCGGAGGGCAATGGAGCTATTCTCGGAGTCATGCACTATTCTACTACCCAAAAGTCAATTAGGCTGTGCACATCTAAAATATATTTTAAAAACGTAAGCATAGGTGCACACTGAAAAGGCAATAGCATACATCTAATACAAATATCAGTGGCACACTAAAAACTAAGTGAAACATCAAGGTATATAGGAATATTGGAAATGCATTACTGCTAAGGAAAATATGAAAAACCTTGGACTCTTAGTTTACAGTTTTTGATCAATGATTGTATTAAGCTCACCTCCCAAAACGTCAAGGGGATCCCAGAACAGGTGAGTCCCTAACCACTAACATGTTACCTCACTAGGAGTCCGTTCAGACTACAACTTCTCAGGGAGTGGCAGGAACTTGCAATTGAACTATCCTGCACTGGTTTAAAAGAGGCGGCAGAGTGCAGCAAGCCAATGAGATGGCCATTTCTCAAATAGACTACAAAAGTTAATTAGGCTGTTAATTAGGCTTCCTCGGACATTTTGATGCTTCTGAGTTTAAATGCTGAAAAGGCATTCAACAGGGTTTCGTGGCCTTTTCTGTCTGCCACCCTGTCAAGGAGGAACTTTGGTTCAACATTTCTGAATTTTCTTTCTTACATCCAAGAGGGGTCATCTACTAATCTTTTAATTAATGGGCTGCTCACCCCCCTATAGATATGTTTAGAGGTACCAGACAGGGCTGTCCACTATCTCCATTGCTCTTTGATCTTGCGATAGACCCGTTGTTATATTGCCTAAAGCCCAGTCGCGCCGCGAATGGGGATCTGGAGGACTCCCCGATTGTGGATATAGTGGCATTTGCTGATGATGTGCTGGTGATTTTGAAAAATCCGCGACACAACTTAAAGAGGGTTTTGCAGATGCTGCGGGAGGTGGGATCTCTTTCGGGATACCACATCAATTTCGACAAAACAAACGCAATGATACTTAAAGGACCAGCAAAGCCCACATGGGCACCACTATACCCATTTAATTGGTGTACTAATAAATTGCCCTATTTGGGAGTAACAATATCGAGGCTTCCTTCCAGTCTATACAAAGACAATATCACTCCCTATATAGCTTCAATGGAAGCAAGATTGCACGCATGGAGGCAGCTCCCACAGTCCTACGTGGGCAGGGGAAATTTTATCAAATTAATAGAGTTTCCCAAATTACTGTATCTCCTACACTCTCTTCCACTTTATATTAGGCGCAAGGACGAGATATGCATAAATATGCTCTTTCGTCGCTTCATCTGGGGGGGGGGGGTAAAAGGCCTTGGATCCCGCTGGTAATTTTGCAGCAGCCCAAGGACAACGGAGATATTAATTTCCAAAATATCCAAACATACAATGTGGCTGCGCTGATCCGTCCGGCAGTGGATTGGTTACAGGGCACATCAACATACACGGATACTAGGACAGAACAAACCTTTATAGGAAAGAACCGGCTGGCAAATCTTCTACACCTGCCCTTACATCAAATTCCAGAACTGATTAGATCTAATCCTCTGGTATTTTCAACATGGCGGGGGTGGCAAAAACTGAGGGGACTGCTGGGACTACATCCCCGCGCTTCAATGTTCCGCACTGTTATAGGCAACCCGGATTTTCAACACGGGTCTCCGCATAAAGATTTTTACGTGTGGGAGAAAGGCGGGATATTGTCAGTTCATGATCTGATAGACACTAAAACACGTAGGATTCTGTGTTTGGAAGAACTAAGAGCTAGGTTCCCTGAGGCGGGGGTCTCCTTCCCTTACTTAAGTGCTCGAAGCTACGTTTCGGCATTGATTCCAAGCTTCACACAGAAGGAATGGGACCCAATGTTACGTAAATTCTTGCTCAGGAGCACAGCGGAAAGGGGCCTGACTTCTGGTTATTATAAAACCTTGCACAGGCCACTTGATGTCTCGGAATCAACAATGGCGCTGGCGAAGTGGGTGGGAGATGATCCTAGCCTGGAGGTCCACACCTTACTCACGGCACTAGCCAACAGCCGCAAATTTTTGGCCTCAAATAGATACTGGGAGATGTCTCTCCAGTTATATCATAGGGCTTACATTACCCCAGTCAGGGGTCACCGTATGGGTATTTTCGAGAGCAGTAGCTGCTTCCGATGTGGGGAGCTGGAGGCAGATATGTTTCACTGTCTATGGAGTTGCCCGGTGGTACAGGTCTTTTGGGCACGGGTGATGTTGTTTACAAGAACGCACTTGACGACTTATGTTCCTAACAGTCCCCTATGGGCCATATTTGGCCATATAGATATCCAGTTGACCCCATGTGAACCGGGGAGTAGAAAACTATTATATATGATCTCAGCGGCAGGCGTTAAAACCATATTGAACACATGGATACATGACTCCCCACCCCCTTCAGGATGTTTTTAGATAAATTGTCCTATATATTGAAAATGGACTGGGTAGCGGCTTCTGGTAAAAAGGAGCACATGTCGAAAAAAAAATTCAAGTCTGGGGCAGCTTTATTCCCTTACTTCCGCGGAGTGTACAGGGGGCCATTAAGGAGTGTTTCACCCATACCACATGGTTCCAGGAACAGGTATTAATGGGAGAGCCACCGATTTAGAAGGGGTTGTGACCTGACCTACCCAAATGACGAAAATATCCAGCTCTGCCTTTGCCTTGCCTTCGGGTGCCCAAGAGTCCGGTCTTAAACAATGAAACAAAATGCTGGTGGTAGAAAGAGGCAGTCGTGCTGACTGACCACCTTATTAAGGCCAGAGGTGGGGGGTGGGCTTGGAGAACGGAGCACTTATTGATGTATGTTTTACTTTTGCCCGGGCCTGAAGATACGTGTAATTTTTCTGCATTTGCGACTTATGCCTTTTCCTTACGGCAACAGACAAAGGATGAGGACAAAGACATGGTTTATAACCTGAGTCAATATAATACCAAGATAATCCTGGTCTAACACAAAACAGGTTTAATTGCATTTAAAAAGATTGTCTAGCGGTTAAACAATTGGGAAGTGGCATGGCTTCGGCTGTTTGGAACAGGCATGAGATCGCAATATGAAGGCCCGGGTTGGATTTTGTTCTACCTTGTTTTTATTTTATACACTTAAAATTGGTAATGCAGAGTGCACATGCCCGAAATCTTGGAATTCTTTATTTTCATAATTCATTCACAAATTGTATTCTTTAATTCACAGTTGTTGCGCTTTGCGCTACTTAACAATTAGAAGTTGTATGTTGGGGGGCAGGGGGAAAAATACGAAAAGTATTGCATTTCAGAGTGTACCCACGCAGACCAGTCAATTGGCTGGATGTTATGATGGCCATTGTAATTCTGTAAATTTATCTTGTTTGATTCATATACTTATTGTATGTTCTGGATTGCTTAATAAAAAGATTTCAAAGAAGAGGCTCCAGGATTATTAGGGAATAGATGTCTCCTTCCGCTGCTCACATTCCTGCTTTTTCACTAAAGCACCAAGAAACTGCAGCTGCATCCCCTTCCTCTCCTCGGTGTACTGTATACACTACAGAGGGCTTGGGGGGACTGAAGAGGACATGTGACCTCTCCTTACATAACTGTTTTAGTAAATCCTTGTGTTCCCTGTGTAATCACAATCCTGGAGCCTCTTCTCTTATATCTCTGTGCTGTTCCTCTGTTATTCTACCTGGAAATGTATTAGTGAATCTGTCAGCTGGGTGTTACCACTCGGGTTTTCAGAGGGGTGTATCCCTGCACATTTGAAAACATCAGACTGCTAGGACACCCCCAAGTAGTAAAACCCAGCTGACCGCTGCAAAGGGACACCCCTTTAAAAATATAAATAGTAACACCCTGTTGACAGATTCAGTCATACATTTCCAGGAGGAATAACAGAGAAACAGAACAACCCAGAGATAGAAGAGAAGAGGCTCCAGGATTGTTATGTCAAAGAGAACACAAGGATTTACTAACCATTCTGCCTTGTGCTGTTCCTCTGTTGTTCCTCCTACAAATGTATTAATGAATCAGTTATAATAAAAGATGCTTCAGTGTGGATAGAAAATATTGTGTTCCCTGTGAAATAACAATCCTGGAGCCTCTTCTCTTCTATCTCTGTGCTGTTCCTCTGTTATTCCTCCTACAATCCTGCAGCCTCTTCTCTTCTATCTCTGTGCTCTGTTCCTCTGTTATTCCTCCTGGAAATGTTTAAGTCAATCGGTAATTCATAGCTTTAAAAGAGAGAATTGAATGGGAGCAGATCCCCCCCCCCCCCCAATGCTTTAGAAGTTACCCCCATGCTTTAGAAGTGCGCACTGCCAGCACGTACTTCAAAAACACCCGGCGTATTGAGGCGCATACCTTACTTTAGGGTATGTTCACATGGCGTGTTGCAGCGCATGCTAAACGTGCAGCAATACGCCGGGTGTTTTTGAAGTACGTGCTGGCAGCGTGTACTTTTAAAGCGCGGGGAGGCTGGTCACATTCACTTATGTTATCCATGGCGCGTAAAAGCCGGGAAGAGTTAACATGTCACTTTCTCCTGGCGTGCAATTTGCGTGTATTGTTACCCTGGGGAAGACGGGCATAATTCATAGCTCTCTGAGAGCAATAATGCCGTGTGAACATAACCTAACTATTCAGGCTGTGGGTGGTTCTACAGCTTCAGGCTCCTTTCTTCCCTGTTCAGGCTGTGGGGCCATTCTACAGCTTCAGGCTCCTACTTCCTGGTCAGGCGGTGGGCCATTCTACAGCTTCAGGCTCCCTCTTCCTGGTCAGGCGGTGGGCCATTCTACAGCTTCAGGCTCCCTCTTCCTGTTCAGGTGGTGGGCCATTCTACAGCTTCAGGCTCCCTCTTCCTGTTCAGGCTGTGGGCCATTCTACAGCTTCAGGCTCCCACTTCCTGTCCAGGCTGTGGGCCATTCTACAACTTCTTGCTCCCACTTCCTGTTCAGGCTGTGGGCCATTCTACAGCTTCAGGCTCCTATGTCCTATTCAGGCTGTGGGCCATTCTACAGCTTCAGTCTCCCACTTCCTGTCCAGGCTGTGGGCGGGCCTACCGCTTCAGGCTCCCTCTTCCTGGTCATACTGTGGGAGGTTCTACAGCAGTGACACATTTCAGCTCTGCTGTTCCTAACTTAGCCTCTTAGCGAGAGATTTGGAGATGGAGGGGGCTTAACAGCAAAGCACAAGATTACAGAGGGTCAGAGTAGGTCAGTAAGAAAGATGAACAAGCTTCGGCACTGCTGATAAGACACACACCAGGCAGTAATATCACCATCCCAACCACTGCTAAAGCAGATAGAAGTGGTTGGTAACCCAATGAAGCTTGTGTACACAAGCAGGAGATAAGAACTGCTCTAACTCTAAAAGAAAGCCAAATCAGAACAGCAATGTATTTGGTAATAGTCTTTTTTTTTTTTTTTTATTTTTTTAACCTTTTGTCTACATGTTTATAGCTTTAAGAGGCCGGAGTGCCGGCGTGTGTCCAGTTTGTGGTTGGTAACGCTTGAGGTGCAGGTGTTTTGTGTTATTTCATGAAGGCCTCAGTCACCAATCTGCTGATAAGAGACGTCTCTGCAGGTCAATACAGCTATGACTTTATCACTATTTCCTCCGTAATCTTCTACACGAGCTCCTGTCCTCTCGCCAGATTTGTTTCCAGTGAATTTGCCTTGGAGATCTGCCACGATTACAATGAACGATGCTAATAAATTGGGTTTTATGCATTGTAACCACAACTTTATATCCTATGACTATCGGGAAGGGTGGGGCGATGTATACCCAAGGCCCTGCTGCCGGAGCGGGAAGAAGAGGTTTGATCACTGTTGTTAATAGAAACGTGTTAGATCACGGGTGTCGGTCACTTTCCCCATGGGCCACATGGCCATTATTGTTGCCTTTAACGGGCCTTGGTGGGAGGCTACTGGGCCTGGGTAGGGCTGTCAGGGCTGTGCCCCCACCCAGGGCCATCTAGTCCATTAGGCACACTAAGCAGTGTTACGGGAGCCTCACAAGCATAGGGGCTCCAATTGGTGAATGTCCAAAAAATCCACAGCCAGGACTGCTTAACAGTTTGTGTACTCTTTGGATGTGCACATAGTTAACAACCATGGTGGAGCAGGGAGCCACCAGCTTCCTGCCTCACCAATTAGTGTTATAGGCTGCAGGCAGGTGGAGGAGGAATCCATCAGCTTCCTGCCCCACAAATTAGTTTTCTAGGCTGTAGGAAGGTGGAGCAGGGAGCCATCAACTTCCTGCCCCACAAATTAGTTTTCTAGGCTGTAGGAAGGTGGAGCAGGGAGCCATCAGCTTCCTGCCTCACCAATTAGTCTTATAGGTTGCAGGTAGGTGGAGCAGGGAGCCATCTGCTTCCTGCCTCACCAATTAGTCTTATAGGTTGCAGGTAGGTGTAGCAGGGAGCCATCTGTTTCCTGCCTCACCAATTAGTCTTATAGGTTGCAGGTAGGTGTAGCAGGGAGCCATCCGTTTCCTGCCTCACCAATTAGTCTTAGGCCTCGTTCACACGGCTTATTTGGTTGCGGATTGGCGCTGTATTGTGCGCCGGATTTGCGCTGCAGTACGGCGCCAATCCGGCGCAGTAATTACGGTAATCCACAGTTCTCATAGAGAACTATGGATTCCGTGTCTCCTCCCCGCTCGGCGAATCTGTCGGGCGGGGAGAAAGTGACATGAACATTATCCAGGTGCAATACGCGCCGTGGATAATGCAAGTCTATGGGGCCGGGCAGCGGCGCCCCGGCCCCGCCCCCGTCCCGCTCCTTATTCACGGCGGATTTGTGAGCCGGATTGCGCTCACAAATCCATCGGGAATAAGCCGTGTGAACACGGCCTTATAGGTTGCAGGTAGGTGTAGCAGGGAGCCATCTGTTTCCTGCCTCACCAATTAGTCTTATAGGTTGCAGGTAGGTGTAGCAGGGAGCCATCTGTTTCCTGCCTCACCAATTAGTCTTAGGGTATGTTCACACAGCTGATTCTGGGATGGATTTCAGCCGTCCTGCGCGCCGTATTTGCGCTCCAATATGGCTGAAATCCGTCCATGTCATTACGGTAATCCACAGTTCTCATAGAGAACTTTGGATTCCGTCTCCCCCCCCCGCTCGGCTAAACCGCCGGGGGGGGAGAAAGTGACTTGCAAATTAGCCCCACGGCTTATTTGCGGGGCGAAACCTGGCCCGCAATTACGCCGCCAATAAGCCGTGTGAACCGGCCCTTATAGGTTGCAGGTAGGTGTAGCAGGGAGCCATTAGCTTTGTGTCGTGTTTGTGTTTTTTTTTTATTTTAATCGTGTTTTACTGAAGATTATGAAATAAAATGTTATTTCATTCTATTCTTGGAACAAAAGCCATCAACTACCTGCCTTGCCAATTAGTCTTTTCTACACCATAGATTTAAAGGGAATCGATCAGCATTTTTTTAATGGATAAAAACCAGACACTGATCCATATTCTTTTCTTTGCCATTTTTATTTTCTGATTTCAGTATTTTTTTTTTTATTTCTGTTGTCTGTATAGGATTGTGGGGGCAGCCATCTTATACGAGCTGCTTTTAGCAGTATTTAGAGAGGTGCTTTACAGCAGCTACATGGGCATAACAGCCTGTGAACAGGAGCAGACCCATTGACTTCTAGAGGAGTGTTGTGGGCATAGCAGCCTGTGGACAGGAGCAGACCCATTGACTTCTATAGGAGAGTGTTGTGCATAGCAACCTGTTGACAGCAGCAGACCCATTGAATTCTATTGGAGAGTTTTGGGCATAGCAGACTGTGGACATGAGCAGACCCATTGACTTTTTTTTTTTTTTTCTATTAGGAGAGTGTTGTGGGCATAGGAGTCTGATGAACAGGAGCAGACCCATTGACTTCTTATAGGAGAGTGTTGTGGGCATAGCAGCCTGTGGACGGAGCAACCCAATTGACTTCTATAGGAAGTTTGTGGGCATAGAGTCTGTGAACACTGGGAGACCCATTGACTTTTTATATTGAGAGTGTTGTGGACATAGCAGCCTATGAACAGGGGCAACTCATTGACTTCTATAGGAGAGTGTTGTGGGCAAGGAGCCTGTGAACAGGAGCAGAACCCATTGACTTTATAGGAGAGTTTGTGGGCATGGAGCCTGTGGACAGGGCAGACCCATTGACTTCTATAGGAGAGTGTTGTGGGCATAGCAGCTCTAGTGAACAGGAGCAGACCCATGACTTCTATAGGTAGTGTTGTGGGAATAGAGCCTGTGGACAGGATGCAGACCATTGACTTCTATAGGAGAAAATGTTGTGGGCATAGGAGCCTGTGAACAGGAGCAGATCCATTGACTTCTATAGGAGAGTGTTGTGGGCATAGCACTGTCTGTGAACTAGGAGACAGACCCATTGACTTCTATAGGAGTGTTGTGGGCATAGCAGCCTGTGAAACAGGAGCAGACCCATTGACTTCTATAGGAGAGTGTTGTGGGCATAGGAGCCTGTGCAGAGGAGCAGACCCATTGACTTCTATAGGAGAGTGTTGTGGGCATAGCAGCCTGTGAACAGGAGCAGACCCATTGACTTCTATAGGAGAGTGTTGTGGGCATAGCAGCCTGTGACCAGGAGCAGACCCATTGACTTCTATAGGAGAGTGTTGTGGGCATAGCAGCCTGTGTACAGGAGCAGACCCATTGACTTCTATAGGAGAATGCTGTGGGAATAGAAGCCTGTGAACAGGAGCAGACCCATAGACTTCTATAGGAGAGTGTATGTGGGCATGCTTATTGACCTGGGAAGAAGTCAGTGTCAGGGAGGGAGCTGTGACATCCCTATTGTGACTGGTGGTTCCTGTATTATCTAATCACATTGTGTCACCTGTCAGTGTAATCCTGTCATGTGTTGATAATGAGAGATGGCGGAAAGTGATCTCTACAGAACTGGAAGTGTCAGACTATTATCACGCCTAGTGGCTAAAGTGAGCACTGCAGGACTAAGGCCTTTTTAACAATATATGATGCTTATTTGGACTATTAAAAAAAAAAAAAAAAAATCTTAAATGTGTTTAACATAAAAACATGAGTTTAAACAATGAGTCCTTTTCTGATGACAGATTCTCTTGTTGCAGGAAATCTAGAATAACCATGTTCTTTCTGTGCAGCGGATCCTTCTCCGATCCTGCTTTGGTCTGGCGTGATGCAGAATAGTCCCACTGAGATGGGGTGAACCCACGTCCAAATCAGAGGGGAACACCGCTTCTGTTCAGTAAAAAACTAAAGGATCCCTTCAGATTTGTGCCTGCGGATTCCATGTCTGGCTATTCCGATGTGTGCACAAATCAGGGACAAACACGAGAATTCATTGGAAACATCTGTGCATTTTGTTCTCTGTTCCAGAACTGTATGCGGATTATTTTCAGAATAGATCAGTAACGGATGGGCCGGTCAGATGTAAATCACTTAGGGCTCAGTGCATTGCGATAAATTTTAGAAGTGTGTTCCCATAATAAACTTTAATGGTACATCTAACAAACCCTGATGGGGGGGGTCTAAACTCTGGACCCCAACATATCTCGGGTACGGTTTTCCTGAAAGTGTCACTCAGTATAAAGAGCAGGAATCGCTTGTGCACAACTCTTCATTCTGTTCTATGGGAGTTCCCAGTACAGGGGAGCAATGTGTTCTCTCCATTCTGTTCTATGGGAGTTTCCAGTACAGGGGAGCGCTGCGTTCTCCATTCTGTTCTATGGGAGTTCCCAGTACAGGGCAGTGTTGTGTTCTCTCCATTCTATTCTATGGGAGTTCTCCGTATAGGGGAGCACTGTGTTCTCTCCATTCTGTTCTATGGGCGTTCCCGGTACAGGGGAGCGCTGTGTTCTCTCCATTCTGTTCTAGGGAAAATTTCCCCCAGAAAAGGGGGAAAGCGCTGTTGTTTTCTCCATTCTGTGCTAGGGGAGTTCCCAGTACAGGGGAGTGCGTGTTCTCTCCATTCTGTTCTATGGGATTCCCCATACAGGGGAGCGCTTGTGTTCTCTCCATTCTATTCTATGGGTGTTCCCAGTACAGGGGAGCGCTGTTTTTTTCTCTCCATTCTGTTCTATGGGATTTTCCCAGTACAGGGGGGCGCTGTGTTCTCTCCATTCCGTCTAGGGGAGTTCCCAGTACAGGGGAGCGCTGTGTTCTCTCCATTCTATTCTATGGGAGTTCCCAGAAACAGGGGAGGGGCTGTGTTCTCTCCATTCTGTTCTAGGGGATTTTCCGGTAAGGGGAGCACTGTTTCTTTTCCATTCCCCTTTCTATGGGAGTTTCCCGCTACAGGGGGCGCTGTGTTCTCTCCATTCTGTTCTAGGGGAGTTCCCAGTACAGGGGAGCGCTGTGTTTCTCTCCATTCTGTTTCTATGGGAGTTCCCCAGTACAGGGGAGCGCTGTTTCTCTCCATTCTGTTCTATGGGATTTCCGGAACAGGGGAGCGCGTGTTCTCTCCATTCTCCTTATGGAGTTCCCGCTACAGGGGAGCGCGGGAGTTCTCTCCATTCTGTTCTATGGGAGTTCCCAGTACAGGGGAGCGCTGTGTTCTCTCCATTCTGTTCTATGGGAGTTCCCAGTAACAGGGGAGCGCTGTTTCTCTCCATTCTTTTCTTATGGGTGTTCCCAGTACAGGGGAGCGTGTGTTCTCTCCATTCTTTTTCTATGGGAGTTCCCCAGTACAGGGGAGGCTGTTTTTCCCTCCCATTCACTATGGCAAATCCTGATGTGGATGAATAGTTTAATCCCAGCAGAATAAGCTGCCCCCCTCCAAACTACTGACTCCCATCTAACATGTATCACCTATCCTGATGCTTCTACATTGTTCTGGGGTCAGGATCACCTGCCGATCCTAAGGTCAGGCTGTCTATGTAAAGTCTAATTTTCATAACTCCTTCAAGTCTACTTAATAAAATCAAACCATCCAAGTTCCAAGACTTTATTTTTTTTCCAGATTCTTAGTAAAAATGTAAATCTGAAATTAATTATAATTTATTTCTGATTTACATATTTCCTAGGAAATGTTGCATTTGCTGACGGCCCTATAATTAGCGAGGTGAATTGTTTTTTAGAATAAACATTTCAAAACAAACTTTTCTGACTAAGGGTTTACTTTTTATAGACCTTTCAGAAGATGTTGTTAATGGCGAAGATCACCACCACCTTCAAGGAGCCTCAACCATCTAGGATGCCGCCCCCCTGCCAGTGCTTTAAAGTGAACCTATGAGGTTGGTTATGCTTTTTATTTTGAAATCCTCCTCCAAATCATATTAACTTATATATCACAGAGCTCAGCTTCTCTCCTCTATCATATAACCCTATATATCACAGAGCTCAGCTCCTCTCCTCTATCATATAAACCCTAAATATCATAGAGCTCTGACTCCTCTCCTCTTCATATAACCCTATATATCACAGGAGCTCAGCTCTCCCCTCTATCATATAACCCTATATATCTCAGAGCTCAGCTCCTCTCCTCTTTCATATAACCTAATATATCACAGAGCTCAGTCCTCTCCTCTATCATATAACCCTATATATCACAGAGCTCAGTCATTCCTCTATCATATATCCCTTATATCACAGAGCTCCTCTCCTCTATCATATAACCCTATTATATATCACAGAGTCAGGCTTCTCTCTTCTATCATATAACCCTATATATCACAGAGCTCAGACTTCTCTCTCTATCCATAACAACACCTATATTATCACAGAGCTCAGCTCCTCTCTCTATCATATAACCATAATATATCACAGAGCTAGCTTCTCTCCTCTATCCTATAACCTATATATCACAGAGCTCAGTCCTTCCTCTATCATATAAACCCTATATATCCACAGAGCTCAGCTCCTCTCCTCTATCATATTACGCCTATATTTCACAGGTTCAGCTCCTCTCCCTCTTCATATAAACCATATATACAAAGCTCAGCTCTCTCCTTAATATAACCACTTTTTATCCCAGAGCTCCTCTCCTCTATTCATATAACCCTATATATCCCAGCGTCCTCTCCCTCTATCATATAACCCTATATATCACAGAGCTCAGCTCCCTCTCTATATCATCAACCCTATATATCCCAGATCAGCTCCCCCCCACCTCCCTTATCATATAAACCTATATATCACAGAGCTTTCCTGCTCCTATATCACTATAACCCTATATATCCCAGAAGCTCATCTCCTTATCATAATAACCCTATATTTTTTATCCCAGTAGCTCTCTCCTCTATCATTAACCCTATATATCAAGTGCTCAGCTCCTCTTCCTATATTCATACACCCTATATATCCCAGAGCTCAGCTCCCCTCCCTCTATCATACAACCCTATATATCCCAGAGCTCAGCTCCCCTCCCTCTATCATATAACCCTATATATCACAGAGCTCCTCTCCTCTATCCTATAACCCTATGTATCCCAGAGCTCCTCTCCTCTATCCTATAACCCTATGTATCCCAGAGCTCCTCTCCTCTATCCTATAACCCTATGTATCCCAGAGCTCCTCTCCTCTATCCTATAACCCTATGTGTCCCAGTGCTCCTCTCCTCTATCATATAACCCTATATATCACAGAGCTCAGCTCCTCTCCTCTATCTTATAACCCTATTTATCACAGTGATCAGCGGTCCTCACCCTCTATCATATAACCCTATATATCACAGAGCTCAGTTACTCTTCTCTATCATATAACCTATCTATCACAGAGCTCAGCTCCTCTCCCTCTATCATATAACCTATATATCACAGAGCTCGTCCTCTCCTCTATCATATCCCCTATTTTTATCACAGAGTTCAGCTCCTCTCCTCTATCATATAACCCTATCCTATATATCACAGAGCTCAGCTCCTCTCTCATATCATCATAACCCTAAATATCCCAGAGCTCCTCTCCTTCTATCATATAACCATATATATTCCCAGCGCTTCCTCTCCTCTATCATATAACCCTATTTATCACAGAAGCTCAGCTCCTTCTCCTATATTCATACAACCCGTATATATACCAAGAGCTCAGCTCCCTCCTCTATCATATAAACCTATTATCTCAGAGTTCCTCTCCTCTATGCATATACCCCATCTATCACAGAGCTCAGCTTCTCTCCTCTATCATATAACCCTATATATATCACAGAGCTCAGCTCCTCTCCCTCTATCATACAACCCTATATATCCCAGAGCTCCTCTCCTCTATCATATAACCCTATATATCCCAGAGCTTCTCTCCTCTATCATATAACCCTATATATCACAGAGCTCAGCTCCTCTCCTCTATCATATAACCCTATATATCCCCAGGAACTAAAGCTTCTCTCCTCTATCATATAACCCTATATTATCACAGAGCTCAAAACTCCTCTCCACTCTCATATAACCCAATATATCAAAGTTCTCAGCTTCTCTCCCTCTATCATATAACCCTATATATCACAGAGCTCAGCTCCTTCCTCTTATCATATTACCCTATATATCACAGAGCTCAACTCCTCTCCTCTATCATTTACCTTATATTCCACATGAGCTCAATCCTATCATCTATAATATACACCTATATATCACATGAGCTCCTCTCCGCCTCCTTATATATAACCCTGTACATCACAGAGTTCAGCTCCTCTACCCTCATATTCATATAACCCATATATATCACAGAGATCAGCTCCTCTAATATTATATCCTATATATCCCAGAGCTCGCTTCTCTCCTCTATCATAATAACCCTTATATATCACAGAGCTCAGCTCCTTCCCTATATCATACAACCCTATATATCCCAGAAGCATCAGCTCCTTCCCTCTTTCATAATAAACCCTATATATCAAGAGTACCTCTCCCTCTATCATTTATTCAACCTATATATTCACAGAGCTCCTCTCCTCTTCATATTAACGGATTTTTCACAGAGCTCAGCTCTATCCTATATATAAACCCTATATTTCCCAGAGCTCGAGCTCCTCTCCCTTATCATATAACTCTTTATATCACAGAGCTCCTCTCCCTCTATCATATAACCCTATATATCACAGAGTCCTCGCCTCTATCTATTACCCTATATATCCACAGAGTCAGCTTCTCTCCCTTCGTCTCATAGATCCCCTATATATCTCAGTGCTCCTCTCCTATATCATATAACCCTTTATATCACAGAGCTCAATCTCTCCTCTAATCATATAACCCTATATATCACAGATCTCAGCTTCTCTCCCTCCCTATCATATAACCCTATATATCACAGAGCTCAGCTCTCTCTCCTCTATATATTAACCTTTATATCACAGAGCTCAACTCCTTCTTCTATCATATAACCTTATATATCCCAGAGCTCACTTTCCTCTATCATATACCCTATATATCACAGAGCTCTCTCCACTATCATATATACCATATATATCACAGGTCAGCGTCTCTATAGATAACCCTATATATCACAGAGCTAACTCCTCTCTCTATCTATAAACCCTATAATCACAGAGCTCCTCTCCTCCTATCTTATATCCTATATATCACAGAGCTCCTCTCCTCTTCATATAAACCCTATATATAACAAGAGCTCAGCTCCTCTTCCCTCTATATATAACCCTTTATATCCTGAGCTCAGCTTCCTCTCCCTTCTATCATTATAACCCTATATATCACAGAGCTCAGCTTCTCTATCATATAACCTTATATATCACCTGAGCTCAGATCCTTCTCCCCTATATCATATAAACCCTAATATTCATAAGAGCTCCTCTCCTCTATCATATACCCCTATAAGCTTCCCCTGAGAGGCCTCTCCTCTATCATATAACCCTATATATCCCAGAGCTCCTCTCTCTATCTATAACCCTATATTATCCCAGAGCTCAGCACCTCTTTCATTTAACCCTATATTCTCCAGAGCTCAGCTCCTCTTCCTATATCATACAACCCTATATATCACAGAGCTCAGCTCCTTCCTATATCATACATCGCCTATATTCCAGAGCTCAGCTCCTCTCCTCTATCATTTAGCCTCTATATATCCCAGAGCTCAACTCTCTCTCTATCATAGTAACCTTATCTATCACAGATCTTCATGCTCTTCTCCCTCTATCATTTAACCCTATATATCACTGTGCTACAGCTCCTCTCCTCTATCTTATTAAACTATATATCAAGAGCTCATCTCCTTCCTCATTTCTTAGTAATCACTTATATATCCCAGAGCATCATTCTCTCTATCATATAACCCCTTATATCACTGAGCTCCTCTCCTCTCTATAATTTAACCCTATATATCTCAGGAGCTCAGTCCTCTCCCTATATCATATAACTATATATCACAGAGCTCAGCTTCTCTCCCTCTATCATATACCCTTTATATACAGAGTCAGCTTTCTCTATCATATAACTTATATTATCCCAGAGCTCAGCTCCTCTCCCTCTATCATATAACCCTATTATATCACTGGCTTCTAACTCCTCTCCTTATCATATAAACACTATATTTATCAAAGAGCTCATCTTCCTCTATAATTTAACCCTATATATCCCAGAGCTCCTCTCCTCTATCCTATAACCCTATGTATCCCAGAGCTCCTCTCCTCTATCATTAAACTATATATCCCAGGCTCAAGCTCCTCTATCATATAAACCCTATATATCGCAGAGCTCTGCTCCTCCCTATTATCGCAATTACAACCCATATATCACAGAGCTTCAGCTCCTCTCTATATCATACCATACCCTATATATCCCTGCAGCTCTGCTCCTATCCCTCTATCATATACCCCTATTGTATCCCAGATGCTCCTCTAACTCTATCATATAACCCTATATATCCAGAGCTCAGCTCCTCTTCATATAACCCTATTATCCCAGAGCTCAGGCTCCTCTATCATATAACCTTATATACAGAGCTCAGCTCCTCTCCCTATATTACAAACCCTATATAATCACAGAGCTCAGCTCCTCTCCTATATCATCCAACCCTATATCTCCCAGAGCTCAGCTCCTCTCCTCTATCATATAAACCCCTATATATCACAGAGCTCAGCTTCTCTATCCATATAAACCCCTATATATACAGAGCCTCTCGTTCTCTATCATATAACCTTATATTTCACAGAGTCTCAATCCTCTCCTCTATCATATAACCCTATATTATCACAGAGCTCCTCTCCTCTTATCTATATAACCCTATATATCCACAGTAGCTCCTCTCCTCTAGCATCTCTAAATAATGCCCTAAACATCACGGGAAGGCCTAGCTCTCCTTATCATTTAACCCTGAATATCACAGAGCTCAGCTCTCTATCATCTAACCATGCTATATATCACAGTGCTCAAGTTCTTCTATCATATAATCCTATTTATCACAGAGTCCGCAACCTTGATTATATAATACTATATATCACAGAGTCAGCTTCGCTTTCATATAACCCCTATTATATCAGAGCTCCTCTTCTCTATCATATAACTTATATATCACCCAGAGATCAACCTCCTCTATCATATAACCCTATATTTCACAGAGCTCCTCTCCTCTATCATATACCCTATTATATCACAGAGCTCTCTCTCTATAATATAACCCCTTTATTATCACAGAGCTCCTCTCCTTATCTTAAAACACTATAATATCACCAGAGCTTCAGCTCCTCTTATCATATAACCCTATTTATCACAGAGCTCAGTTCTCTATCATATAATCCTATATATCACAGAGGCTCCTCTCCTCTATATATAATCCTATATATCACAGAGCTCAGTTCTCTATCATATAAACCCTAATATATCACAGTAGCTCTCTTCTCTATCATTATAATCCTATTTATCACAGAGTCAAACTCTCTCTCTATCATATAACCCTATATATCACAGAGCTCCTCTCCTTATTCAGATAACCCTATAGATCACAGAGCTCCTCTTCCTCTATCATATAACCCTATATATCACAGAGCTCAACTCCTCTCCTCTATCATACGAACCCTATATTCACAGAGCTCACGCTTCCTCCCTCTATGGATTTTCCCTATATATCAGATGCTCAGCTCCTCTCCCTATATCTAGAAACCTATTTATCACAGTGCTAGCTTCTCTCTCTGATCCATATTTCCTAGATATCACAGAGATCAGCTTCCTCTCTACTCTATCATTATTTCTAAAGATGTTTGAATCCTGTGCAGCTGCGAAGAGCATAGGTGATGTGTTAGTTTAATTTTTTCCAGTAGCTCTGATCCTATCCTCTTTCAGTTATCCGATATTTCACAGGTGAGCCTGAGACTAGCCGATCTGCATTGTTATGTTTGTATTGCCCAAGTGCTATGCTTGAGCGAAAGAAGCTGATGTGTTATAAGTGTGTTCTATGTGAACAGATCCTATAAAGAGAGCTGTGTTTCACAGTGTGAGTGATACTGAGCGCATGAGCGACGAAGTGTGAAGTGTGTTGGGTTTTTTTTGGGGTTTTTTCTTACCTATATCTTGGTGGTGAGGGGTTGGGGGACGCTGGGTCTTATGGTCATATATGTGAATGGTTTGGGAAATTGGCATATTGGGCTCAAACGGACCTTAATGAGGGTCGGTAGGAATCAGGTCATGTCGGTGGCGGGGTGTGTGAAGTATGGTTTATGGTTTCCTGGGGAGAGGGTTGTCAATATAAAGCCGTAGGTTAGGTGGTAAAGTAGGGTGTCGGGTGCGGGGGTGCTGACAGGGTAGAGTGTACGGGTGGGTTTGGGTTATACTTTTAAGGAGCAAAAACGTGGGTGGAAGCATAGTGGACTTAGGAATGGCGAATACAAACAGGGCAAGTTTAGTACAGGGATGGGATTGTAGGATAATTTATGTTTCGGTTTTTTAGAAGGGGAAGACATTGGAATGCGTTGTTTGATGTGTAGGGGGTCGTGGCAGTTTTGTGAGGAGGGTCACTCTTCAACGGCGTTGTGCAGATGCCATCATTGATCGCGGGAAGGTGGGTGCAATTTTTGAGTGCGTATTGGTCTTATATTAGAGGAGCCCTGTGATCTTGTGTCGGCTGGGAGTCCCTGGCAGCTCTTACAAGGTTTTTCTGCCCGGCTCTCGGCCGCCCGAAAAGAGCATTGCGCTGTTCATCTCTTCGTTTTGCGGACATGATCTCTGACAAGTGAATGTGAAGGGGGAGGGCTTTTCTCCGCTAATCGCCCTCCCGTGGCCGTATGCACGGCACAAAAAACGGACAAATACTGGTCGGGTAAACCGAACGGTATTTGTCCTGTGCCGTGGGGACGCGCCCTTACTGGTATAATTAAACAGAAGAAGCCACAAAACAATCTTTCTTTGAAGAAGATAATGGTGTGTATTACAGCATCTAAAATAAAAATTATTTTTTAAATAGTCAATTTAAAAAGTCTCCCATCATTTTTGCGTCTACAGCTCCTACGCAGACCTATAACTTCCCATGGTAACCAAACAAACTGCAGACTGGCAAGGGAAAGCTTTGGAGAGACAGTGAATTTGAGTGAATTTGAGTGCTGTCAACTTGCCTGTGGTGAAATCGTGGGCTCCCGATTGGTCAACATGGCAGCTGGAAGACAGCTGGAACAGCTGGAACATTGCTGCCATGTTTTCTGTTTTACTACTAAAAGTATGTGTATGTATAGATACCCAGGGTTTTCAGTCCGACACTGTACCTGAATGAAACCTAGTTCTGATGTCACAGCAGCTTACCTGATTGTCACACAATTGTGATGTAATAGACGCATACCTGATTAAATGCCAAATGAGATGTCACAGGTAGTGTTGAGCGATTACGTTGGCTATCGACATCGGGCGATAGTCGACAGTCGGCAACCATCGATAAGGTTTTTCGATAGTGAGCAGTCGATTATGAGCGATGACCATTAAAGTCTATGTGAGAGCAACAACACCTTCATTCTTACACCCAAACAGGGCTGGAGAAGTTGTAATTAACAGCCACAACATTCAAATGGATACCTGCTACATCTTAGGCACAACACTTAGCTATAAAATGCACAGAAAAAAGTCACACACCATTCATTTACCCCTGTCTTGTACCACAGCCTGAACCCTTAAAACTGCATCACCCACAAATTAAAAAGTGCCAGAAGGCAGTTATTTTGAACCATCATTTTACTTGAACTGGACATTGAATATCCCTGTCCTGGAACGCAGCATGACCCCAAAAACCTGCATGACCCACAGATAAAAAAGTGCTGGAAGAAAGTAGTCTTTGGAACCACCATTTTGTTGAACTGACATTGACTAGAACTGTCCTGGACCGCAGTATGACCATTAACCTGTCTGACCAACCAGATTAAAATGTGCCGGAAAAAGGAGTTTTCCAACCACCATTTTAGTTGAACTGGACATTGACAAAAACTGTCCTGGACCGCAGATGACCTTAAACTGTCTGACCACAGATTGAAAAGTGCCGGAAAAAGGAGTCTTTCAACCACCATTTTAGTTTCACTGGACATATACTGTCCCTGTCCTGGGTAGCGCTTGCCCCTCCGTATGAGTGCGGACCAATTGAGCTTCACTTGGAAATACTGGTGGTTAACGCTCCTGTTACACCCAGGTGCCCTTTTTCTTGGCATTCTTTTTCTCATTTTTATTCAACGTGCTGGAGGAAATTGTCTCTGTACTTTGTTCTCTGTCCGTGCTCCATACTCCATGTCCTCTGAATAACCTACATCTGGTCAAGTTTCCTGTTTTACCAGCTATTTTGTACATGCAAGTTTTTTTAGTAGTTTAATTCTAGAAAACACATTTTTTAAAATAGGATGGAATCCCACCATGTCTTTGTTTCTCTTTATTAATTGTATTAAATGGGTTGTCTCAATACAGGGATTGATAGCTATGTTAAAGATCTTGCAAAAACAAGTCATTTTGCAATATGTGTCCATTAACAGTGTCCTACCTATTCCTGTTTCTGACAGCACCATCACCCTGAGCCACTCTTGACAATTGTGAAGAACAAATGTCTGTTAGAAACAACATTTTTTTATAATAGGACCTGTAGTATAGCTGCATTTCAAAGCAAAATACCCCGAAAATTCAAAGCATGACCCTTGAGCCACTTTGGACAATTGTGAAGAACAAATGTCTGTTAGAAACAACATTTTTTTTATAATAGGACCTGTAGTATTGCTGCATTTCAAAGCAGCATGACCCAAAAAATTATAAAAATGACTTCTCAGCCACTGTTAAAAATTGTGAGGGAGAAATGCCACTTAGAAGCCACATTTCTGTTCCAAAGGACCATGATTATTGCTGTATCTCACAGCTACATGACCCCAAAAAATTATAAATATGACTTCTCAGCCACTATTAATAGTAGTATAATGTTGTACCGTGTTAGCCATAGAAAGTAGTAGAAGAGTGAAGAAATCAGGCGATACCTTTTAGAGGCTAACTGAGTATATTTGATGGTGAGCTTTCGAGAGAACTAGCTCCCTTCTTCAGACATGATGATATACAAGAAATTGAAAATTCACAGGCTTTTTATACACACAAGACATGGACCTTCAAAGGATCTTAGAATTCTTAAACATAACAAAATGCAATATAAGCAAACAAGTCATTTACAACAGGTCAAACAATTAACTATCTGGAAACTTGTGAGGCATGACAGAGTGGTCAGTAATTCTGCCGTCTTATCTCACAGCCATCACGTGTAATTTGTGGCCATCACAGTTCACATATAAGTTTGACATAAAACTAGCATGGATATTTAACCCCATTTTGCAGAGTCTGAAATTTTTGCATTAATTTAAATTCCCATTCCTTTCTCTCCCTCTGCGTCTTAAAGTGTCCCATTAAAACCACAATCTTCAGATCTTCAATACAGTGGTCCTCTCTGGAGAAGTGTTGTGCCACTGGAAGATCAGTTCTACTGTTATTAATAGTGAATCTGTGGGAGTTCATGCGCTGGCTGAGTCTTTGCCCTGTTTCCCCCACATAAAGGCCTGTGGTCGGGCATTGCGCACACATAATCAGATACACCACATTGCTAGACCTGCAGGAAAATGTCCCCCTAATTCTGTGCACCTGCTGTGACTGTGGGACAGGTACACTGTCAGCAGTGTGGATGTGACTGCAGGTCTTGCACCTGTTTTGCAGGCAGGGTGAGGTGCCATTTTCAGTTGGGGCCTTCAGGGCGCTCCGGACAATAATACGCCGCAGGTTTGGTGGTTGCCGAAAGGAGAGGAGAGGGGGGACTGGGAATATGTCTTTGAGTCTGTTGTCCCTATGTAGCACAGGTTGAAGTTCCTTGGCAATCTTTCGTAGGATCTCCAGCTGTGGGTTGTAGGTTACAACTAGGGGCACTCGTTCTTCCTTCTGGGTCTCTTTGTATGTGAGCAGACTGTCTCTGTTGATGGCGGCCGCTTTGCTGATTTGATTGTCCGTCACTTTTGGTTTGTATCCCAATTGGAGAAATTTTGTCCTCAGATCCAGGAGGTGTTTGTCCAGGTCTGTCTTGTTGGAGCAAATACGATTGTACCGTATAGCCTGGCTGTAGATAATGGATTGCTTTGTGTGCTTGGGGTGGAAGCTGTCATTCCTGAGGTAGGCCGTTCTGTCTGTGGGTTTGTGGTACACTGATGTGAGTAGCCGGTGTTCTTTGATGTGTATTGTAGTATCCAGAAAGTGGATTTTGCTCTCTGAATAGGTAAGCTTGAGGTTGATGGTGGGGTGGAAGTTATTGAAGTCATTATGGAATTGAATTAGGGCCTCCTCGCCCGCAGTCCAGATGACAATGATATCATCGATGTAACGGAGGTACATCATGGGTTTGGTGGTGCATGTGGATAGATACGCTCCTTCCAGTTCAGCCATAAAGAGGTTTGCATACTGGGGCGCACATCTGGACCCCATTGAAGTTCCCATTCGCTGTAGATATAGGTCCTCTCCATAATTTAAAATAGTTGTTGTGCTGAGTATGAACTGTATTAGCTGTGTTATTGGTTTTGTTGGGGAGGTTATTCTCCAGGTGTGTCCGACATGGCTGCAATCCTCCTTTGTGGGAATGTTTGTATACAACGATTCTACATCCATGGTTGCCAAAATGGTGCCCTCAGGAAGTGGACCGAGGGCATTGAGTTTGTTAAGAAGATCCGTGGTGTCCTGGATGTAGCTTGGAGTATCTCTGACCAGGGGTTTTAGGAGATTTTCCACCCAACCTGAGATATTCTCTGTCAGAGTCCCAATACCAGAAATGATAGGCCTCCCAGGGTTGCCTTCTTTGTGGATCTTGGGGAGCATGTAGAAGCAGCCCGGCCTGGGATCCGCTGGGATGAGCCCCTCTACCTGGCTCTGGACCTGAGTTGGAAACTTCTTGATCATATTCTTTAGCTGTTTTATAAAGTCCTCTGTGGGATCACTGTTAAGTTTGGAGTAATGGGCAGGGTTGGAAAGCTGCCTGTTTGCTTCCTGGATATAGTCAGAGGTGTTATCTCATGACTATTGCGCCCCTTTGTCAGCTGTTTTATTATTACGTCCTGATTTTCTTTCAGTGAGGTGATGGCCTTCTGTTCCTGCAGGGTTAGGTTGTGGACCTGTTTCTTTACTTTCCCCAAGATCTCAGATTTTATCTTGCTTCTGAAACAGTCAATGTATTTATCCAGTGCTGCATTAGTTCCAGGCTGTGGGGTCCAGGTTGATTTTTTGGTGGGTTCCTTATGGGCTGTTCTCTCAGAGTCGCTGCTGTATGGAAGGTCTTTTCCATAGAAGTATTCCCTCAATCTCATTTTTCTGAAAAACTCCTCCATGTCATTGCAGAGTTTGACATGGTCAGTGAGTGCTGAGGGGCAGAAGGAGAGACCTTTGGAGAGAGCTGACATTTCGTGCTTATTTGGCTCATAGGAGGAAAGGTTCACCACACAGGTCTGCTGAGCTGGGCTGGTGCTTGTGGTTGTAGTAGTAGGGCCTTTTTGTCTCAGTCTCTGGAGCTTTTTCTTCTTGTTGTTGATAAGCATGTCCTGCAGTTTCCGGTAGTATGTGTGGAGTTTGGCCTTCATCTCCTCTGTGTCATTCTCCAGTGATGTCTTTAGGGCCTGTATCTCCTCCTGTGTTTTTCTCCTGTTGTTATAGGAAATTTTTAGCATGTAGTTTCGCAGCTTTTCAGATGTTCGAATACATAGTTGTTCTGCATATCGGCATATATCGCTTGTATATCATCATGTCTGAAGAAGGGAGCTAGTTCTCTCGAAAGCTCACCATCAAATATACTCAGTTAGCCTCTAAAAGGTATCGCCTGATTTCTTCACTCTTCAGCCACTATTAAAAATTGTGAGGGAGAAATGCCACTTAAAAGCCACATTTCTGTTCCAAAGGACCATGATTATTGCTGTATCTCACAGCTACATGACCACAAAAAATTATAAATATGACTTCTCAGCCACTATTAAAAATTGTGAGGGAGAAATGCCACTTAAAAGCCACATTTCTGTTCCAAAGGACCATAATTATAGCTGTATCTCACAGCAACATGACCTCAAAACCATTGACAATGCGATAACTTCTTAAGATAAAGTGAGTAAATGGAATAAGGTGTTGTCATGAAACCTTGGTGTCTTTTACAGTCCTCACAGCAAAACCAGCAAAATGAACTGTTGGGAAAAGAGAATAAAAATTGCAATAAGAAATGATCATTTTAAAAAACATTTTTCAAGAGCACCATTTCTGTTTTAAGAGGAATGTGAAGTAGACCGGCAACTATTCGGTGACCTCGGTAATTGGGGCCACAACATCATCAGAGATCCATGCCTGATTCGTCTTGATGAAAGTCAAACGATCCATATTATCTGTGGAAAGCCGGATGGGTTTGTCTGTAATGACTCTCCGCTCAGATATGACGCTGGCTGCTGGGCAGGACAACACCTCTATGGGTCCGGAACACATACAAAAAACATCAGTGTTGAGACGCAGATAGTCGTGCACCATGATCTTAAGCTGATCTCTGTGTGTTGGATGTGTGCCCTGCATTGCATGCGTTGGTGAGGTGGTAAACAAAGATTGCCAGAGGTCACCCATTAGGCTTCTGCCACCTTGCCTGCTGCTGCCGCTACGCCTACTTGGCACTCTACTGCTGTCACGTCGCTGATGTTTTTCCACCGTGACATTTGGGGAACGGGAAGCAGAGAAAAAAGATGTCTCAGTTGATCAATCAGCAAGGTCTCCATTTCCTGCATTTACTCTCTATTTGGGTGGGTGGAAGGAAAGTGCTGAGTTTTGTTTTGTACCGGGGACCCAGGAGGGTGGCCACCCAGTAACTGTTGTTCATTTTGATGGCCTTAATGCGAGGATCATGTTGGAGGAAATGGAGAATCCAAGCACTCATGTGAGAGATGGAGCCAGGGCCGGGACAAGGCATTTTGGTGCCCTAGGCGAGTACAGCCAATGGCGCCACCCCCTCTCAAAAAAATACCCCCCCCCCCACTAATTCTCTCACCCCTGCACCAGGTCCTGTCACTAATTTTCTGCACATCCCACATAGCTCCAGTCCATCTCCTCAGCAGTCACTGCACAATGAAAATCAGCCCTGACAAATTAGCATTTTCAAAATCGCTCCCCTCCGTATGACAGTGTAATAACCCTAAATAACAGTCACTAAAAAATACACCTATACATGGAGCAAATCTACCAGATGAATGACTGTTACTAAAAACCTCCTACAAAACCAAGACCCAAAACTATTACTACTTAAGGCTCAAATAATCCTGCCAGACCCTGACTGAACGCTACCCCCACATGTGACTACCAGCTGTACACAGGCTCTGATTACATATACCACCGCCATACAGTGACCAGGTAGTGGTAGATACTAGTTGTATGTAGACGCTCTGCAGACATATACACCGCCATACAGTGACCAGATAGTTGGTAGTTACTAGTTGTATGTAGGCTCTGCAGACATATAAGTGATTACACTGCTGTTACATTTAGTAACTCACGGGACGTCTTTTCTGATCAGCGTCGTTCACTTTCCCTTTTCTTCTCCATCCGGTTCACCTTCATGCTGATTGCCCCCGGCCAATACTCGTCCCTGAGGATTTGGACACAAATTTCTTAGATTCCTCACTTTTTCCAGTAACTCCTTAATTATAGGTATATAAGTCCCCTTAGTCAGACAGGTATATAGCTATGCCATCTCAGTCAGGCAGGTATATAGATATTGTCCCCTTAGACAGGTAGGTATATAAATATAGGGGCACTCAGGCAGGTATATAGCTAGGGGCTCAGGCAAATATATAGCTAGGGGTTCAGGCAGGCGTATGGGGGCTACAGGCAGGCGTTTTTGGGGCCCAGGGGAGGCGTTATGGGGCCACCCGGCAGGGGTTTATAGGGGCAGCCGGCAGGCATTATAGGGGCCGCAGGCGGGATATAGGGGGCCGCAGGCAGGATATAGGGGGCCACAGGCAGGCATTATAGGGGGCCGCAGGCAGGTATTATGGGGGCCGCAGGCAGGCATTATAGGGGCCGCAGGCATTATAGGGGCCGCAGGCGGGATATAGGGGCCACAGGCAGGCATTATAGGTGGCCGCAGGCAGGCATTATTGGGGGCCGCAGGCAGGCATTATAGGGGCCGCAGGCGGGATATAGGGGGCCGCAGGCAGGCATTATTGGGGCCGCAGGCGGGATATAGGGGGCCGCAGGCAGGCATTATAGGGGGCCGCAGGCAGGCATTATAGGGGGCCGCAGGCGGGATATAGGGGGCCACAGGCAGGCATTATGGGGGCCGCAGGTAGGTATTATGGGGGCCGCAGGCGGGATATAGGGGGCCACAGGCAGGCATTTTTGGGGGCCCCAGGCAGGTATATGGGGGCCGCAGGCAGGGATATAGGGGCCGCAGGCAGGGATTATAGGGGCCGCAGGCAGGCATTATGGGGGCCACAGGCGGGATATGGGGGCCGCAGGCAGGCATTATGGGGGGCCGGCAGGCATTATGGGGGCCGCAGGCGGGATATAGGGGGCCGCAGGCAGGTATTATGGGGGCCGCAGGCAGGCATTATGGGGGCCGCAGGCGGGATATAGGGGGCCACAGGCAGGCATTATGGGGGCCGCAGGCAGGCATTATAGGGGCCGCAGGCGGGATATAGGGGGCCACAGGCAGGCATTATGGGGGCCGCAGGCAGGCATTATGGGGGCCGCAGGCGGGATATAGGGGGCCACAGGCAGGCATTATGGGGGCCGCAGGCAGGCATTATGGGGGCCACAGGCAGAATATAGGGGGCCACAGGCGGGATATAGGGGGCCGCAGGCAGGCATTATAGGGGGCCACAGGCAGAATATAGGGGGCCACCGGCGGAATATAGGGGGCCACAGGCAGGCATTATGGGGGCCACAGGCAGAATATAGGGGGCCACAGGCAGGCATTATAGGGGGCCACAGGCAGTATATAGGGGGCCACAGGCAGGCACTTAAAAACAACAACATTAATACTTACCCAATTCCCAGGCGCGCGCTCCTCTTCAGCCGCGCGCTCCTCCGGCAGCTCCTCGGGCGCACGGCCTGTGTGCGCTGTGCGCCCGAGGAGAGGCAGCGTCGCGATGACATAACATCATCGCGACGCTGCCGGCTGAGGCGCACGGGGCCGCGGTGGGTCCTCAGCGCTGTGAGGACCCGGCGGCCCCGTCGTGTCGGCCTTGCGGCTCACCGGAGGATCCAGCGATCCTCCGGGGAGCGGGCCCGACACTGTCTGCGGGGCAGGGAGCGCTTGCTCTCTGTCCGCAGAAGCGTCACAGGACCCCGGCGCTTCAGGCCCAGGGCAGGGGGCCTGGGGGCCCGGCGAGGGGGGGCCCTGAGGGCGCCCCTTAGGGATACTGGGTAGGCGCCCTAGGCGGTCGCCTACCTTCCTCCCGTCGCCCCCCTGGTGGAGCCTTTTTCCCCCAACCCTCGGGGTCGAGAGACACTAGCAAACTGATCTTCCCTCTTCCCCCCTCCGCCTCAAATTGCGAACCTCTTCCAAGGCGGGGACGTCGGTAACATCGGGTCTGGGAATCCCCCTCCTCCCCTCCCCCTCCTCCCTGCCTCCGCACAGCTTCAACACAGCCCGGACTTCCCTTTGGATGATGCCCCCCTGAAGCATGTGCCACCTTGCATAGCTCGGGCCCCCCAACCACTCTAAAAAAGACCGATGAATTGTGAAACGGTCCCCCCTTGTGAATTTGACGGAGAGAAAGGTCCGTGTCCGCACTGTGTCCGTCTCCTCCTCGTCCTGGGGGGACCTGTTGTTTCAGATGTCCCAAGATCTTTTCCAAACTAAGATCACCACAAAGCTCACTGAAAGGCATTGTCCGCACTGACCATTTTGGTTTGGTTTTTTTAAAATCAAGGATGGGAGGCTCTTTCACTGCCCCCCACCTCGGTGGCTCAACACCCCAGGTCCGCACCGCTGCTTGTCAGGGCCCTGGGTCCTTCATACTGCGTAATGGGATTGCGCTGCGCCACAATCGCTGGAGCATGTGGAGGGTGGAATTCCCAGCGTGTTGCCACATCAACAATGAGCGGTTGAGGGAGGCCGAGCTAAAGCTGAAAACGCACCCAGGCGGACGAAGAGGGTACAAGGGGGGGGAAGTGCGAACTTAGACTTCGACCCCCTCAGCGGGCAGCCAGACCCGGGTAGTCTTTAGAAATTTCGGGGAACGAAAAGGTTCATGACATGTCCAGGAAAGGATGTGCCCACCTACCGATTTTAAAGGGCCCCCAGCAATTTCGCCCGTTATCGCACCCCCCTTCCCTGGCACGGGTTCTTGGCCCCCGCCAGCCTCGGTTCTCGTTCAGGACCCCCACCAAGCTCCTGACCTGTGTGTGGACGGTCCCAAACGATTTTTTTAAACACGGCCTGGTTTCTCTGGCACGTGAGCCACCAAAGATCCTGGGGGAAAGAACCCTGCCCCAAACCCCGGGGTTTTTAAAGAGCGTCACCGAGCCTGAAGCCACCGTCCCCCCCGGGAAAATCCCCCAGCCCCCCAGTGGCTGTCACGAGAATAGGGGGCCTTTGGGCCCAGCTTACAGTCCATGGTCGGTGGTGAGATGGACTTTTCCGCACGATCAGAAAACTGTTTAAATTTTAGATGACACGGGGAGGGCCAGGGCAGGACGGCTTTTCTGGCAAAAAATCCCTGCAGGCATCGGTATGGGGGCAGGCAAGGCCATGAGTGGCGGAACCCATCTGTGTCCACCAACGGAAAGGCCTTTTCCCAAAGGGTAAAAGCCTGGCAATCCCGAATTCAGGCTTTTGGTTTTTGGGATGGGGGGGGGTTTAAAATTTTTTCTTCGCCCCCCAACCGGGAAGACAGAAGGCGGGTTGCTAGACGGGCCGTACGGCATGCAGGTCGTCAAACTGGGGGAAGAGAAGGGGTAGGATGGGTCTCTTGGTTTGGGGTACTCGGGCACGGTGGGGGCTGAAGGGGAGGCTGATCCTGTCATGACTCTGAGAGACAGGGGCCTGGGGAAACGTTTGGTGGTGGCGGAGGAGGAGGAACGGAGACAGAGGGTGTGCAGGGTTGGGGCCCGGCGGGGTTTGGGCCCTTTTTTTGGCCAAGTGTTGCCTCCATTTCCCAACTCATGCATTCGCTGCAGGGGACAAAACATTTTGGTGGGGTTAACCACCAAAGGTTCTTCCCTCTATTTATGGTTTACGGCAAAGGCGGAATGACAGCTGGGTGAATCAGAGGTTTGGGTCAAAAGGGGGCCCGGCTTGAGGGGCCCTGGCCCTTTTTTGACGGCGATAACGAGGAGGGGGTTTGCGCTGACCGGGGCTGGGGATCATACAGGGATTTCTGCGACCGCCCTCCCCCTTTTTGAGGTGGAACCCGTACGGGGCACTACCCCATCGTTTTCCTCCTCGCCATGATAAAAGGGGTCGCAAAAAATTCTGCAAAAAAGACCAGTTGGATCCGCAATGTCGCATCACCATCATAAACACAGGTAATTCACCCGACATTCTGCATCCGAACTGCGGGCTAAAGCAAGGGCACTGCAAGGCTTTTCGACCCCCCCGGGGATTTTTCCCGATTGACCGCTTCCTTCTCCCCCTTTGATGGCATCAGAAAATTGGGCGTCAGAGCAACTAAATCATCCTCTTTGCCTCTTGTCTTTAACATGCTTCTGCCCCCCAACCGCTTTTTTTCATCAAAGAGGGCTTTCAGAAAAGGATTTTCCACAGTGGGGGGTTTCCAAGTTGACATTTGGGGTGCTTCTGTTGGACGATCTGGTGAGGGGGATGACGACATTTGGCCGTGGGCTGGGAGACGGGAGGTAAACTCTGGATCAGGTTGCATTCCCACTGAAGAACAGATTGGGGGACGCTGTTTGTTCTGAGTTCACAGGGCCCCGACCCAGCGATGACAGGCCCGACGGTCCTGCAACGTGATCCCTGGATGCGTGTTGTTGCCCCACTGGAAAAGGGGCCCTTTTCTCGTACCCTACCCCATGCCTCCCCCCCCCCTTTTGCTCCTTTCCACCCGAATTTCGCTCCAGTTTAGAAATATACAAATTTTAGAGGTATGGAAGAGTTTTGGAAAGTCTCTTTAAAAAAGACGCAAACACAGCTATCTCAAATCCCTCAAATCAAAAAAAATGCGGATTTTAAAATAACTCAAATAAATCTATCAAGTCAACAAAGCTGCCCCGCGCCAAAATGAAAAAACACGTATCTGAAATTTATTGGATAATAAAAAGTATTTTTTTTCACCTATCAAATTTACGTGGGGACAAAAATTGCAGTATTCACATTTAAGTGCAGGGGCCCCAATGAACAAAGCTTAGTGCACCCAAAACAAAAAAAAACGTATCTGTAATGTATTCGGATTAAAAAAAGGGATTTTTTGGCACCTATCAATTCCCCTGTGGGTAACACAAAAAATTGCTGGATTTAAATTTACTGCAAGGTTGGGTCTATAACAAATCTGGACTGGGCAAAAATGCCAAAAACACATATCTGTAAGAATTCGATAATAAAAAGGATTTTTTGGCACCTATCAATTCACCTGTTGACTAAAAAATTGCAGATTCACATTTAAGTGCAAGGTCCCTAAAGAACAAAGCTGTGTGCACCAAAGCAAAAAACACGTATTGAATTTAAGGGATAGTAAAGGTATTTTTTGCACCTATCAACCTGTGCTGACTTGCTGGATTCAAATTTAAGTACAAGGTGGGAAAATAACAAAGGGGGAATGGGCAAAATTTAAAAAGAAACCCCTCTGAAATGTAACTGAAAAAAAGGGATTTTGCACCAACAAAGAGACCCGCAGTTTCAAGAAAGATGTTATCCCATCAGGCTCCCAATATCCAGGAAATATTTCAATAGAAAAAATGTTAAAATAAAGCTATTTCAATTCTACCTAAGTTTGGTGAACTTTTCCGTATTTTTTATAAGCCGTTGGTTTTTGCCCGCGGGGGGCCCCCCCCCCGTCCCCCCGTGACTTCGTAAGCCCTTTAAAATTCCTAACTATATAAAAATTCCCTCCTAATTCAAAGTAAGGAACCAGCTAAAGAAGGTTTCCTGTGAAAAAAAATAATAATTTCGCTGAGGTTGGGCCCCAACAGAGCGCACGTCCTTCGCTTTGAGACGCTGAGAGGAACGAGGGTAACAGGGAAACGCTGTTCTAGTAAAACGAGTCTGTGAATTTTCCACCCAAACGCCAACCCCACACATCCCTTTATGACTCGCACACAGATCCACCCTGCTCTATTCTGTAATTGATTTGCTGGCCCCCAAAAATTTCAGGGAAACGCCCAAAAGGCGCGATCTAATAGTGATGCACAATTTTTTAAACCCAAATTATCGCAGATCTAAAAAACCCATCACCAAAAAAACCTGCCGATTTCAAATTTGTCGATAAAATCGCTCAACACTAGCACAGGGGCTTCACAAATGAACCTTGCAGGGAGTGCCCCTTTTCCCGCAAAGGGC
>JAODAL010032692.1:0-46585 GCA_025379985.1 Phyllomedusa bahiana | reverse complement strand
AGCCAATTCTCTTCCATCTATTTTATAATTAAAATATATATATAATATTATATATAATATAAATATATATTATAAAAAAGTTTGTATATATTGTATATATATACAGTACAGACCAAAAGTTTGGACACACCTTCTCTTTCCTACAGTTTTCTGTATTTTCATGACTATAAAAATTGTAGATTCACACTGAAGGCATCAAAACTATGAATTAACACATGTGGCATTATATACCTAACAAAATAGTGTGAAACAACTGAAAATATGTCTTATATTCTAGGTTCTTCAAAGTAGCCACCTTTTGCTTTGATTACTGCTTTGCACACTCTTGGCATTCTCTTGACGAGCTTCAAGAGATAGTCACCTGAAATGGTTTTCACTTCACACGTGTGCCCTGTCAGGTTTAATAAGTTAGATTTCTTGCCTTATAAATGGGGTTGGGACCATCCGTTGGGTTGTTCAGAAGTCAGGTGGATACACAGCTAATAGTCCTACTGAATGGACTGTTAGAATTTCTATTAAGGCAAGAAAAAAGCAGCTAAGTAAAGAAAAACGAGTGGCCATCATTACTTTTTGAAATGAAGGTCAGTCAGTTAAAAAAATTGGGAAACTTTGAAAGTGTCCCCAAGTGCAGTGGCCAAAACCATCAAGCACTGCAAAGAAACTGGCTCACATGAGGACTGCCCCAGGAAAGAAAGACCAAGAGTCACCTCTGCTGCGGAGGATAAGTTCATCCGAGTCACCAGCCTCAGAAATCGCAGGTTAACAGCAGCTCAGATTAGAGACCAGGTCAATGCCACACAGAGTTCTAGCAGCAGACACATTTCTACAAAAAAATGTTCAGAGGAGACTGTGTGCAGCAGACCTTCATGGTAACATATCTGTTAGGAAACCACTGCTAAGGACAGGCAACAAGCAGAAGAGACTTGTTTGGGCTAAAGAACACAAGGAATGGACAGAAGACCAATGGAAATCTGTGCTTTGGTCTGAGTCCAAATTTGAGTTCTTTGGTTCCAATCACCGTGTCTTTGTGCGATGCAGAAAAGGTGAACGAATGGACTATACATGCCTGGTTCCCACTGTGAAGCATGGAGGAGGAGGTGTGATGGTGTGGGGGTGCTTTGCTTGCGACACTGTTGGGGATTTATTCAAGGAATACTGAACCAGCATGGTTACCACAGCATCTTCCAGCGGCATGCTATTCCATCCGGTTTGCGTTTAGTTGGACCATCATTTATTTTTCAACAGGACAATGACCCTAAACATACCTCCAGACTGTGTAAGGGCTATTTGACCAAGAAGGAGAATGATGGGGTGCTACGCCAGATGACCTGGCCTCCACAGTCACCAGACCTGAACCCAATCGAGATGGTTTGGGGTGAGCTGGACCGCAGAATGAAGGCAAAAGGGCCAACAAGTGCTAAGCATCTCTGGGAACTCCTTCAAGACTGTTGGAAGACCATTTCAGATGACTACCTCTTGAAGCTCGTCAAGAGAATGCCAAGAGTGTGCAAAGCAGTAATCAAAGCAAAAGGTGGCTACCTTGAAGAACCTAGAATATAAGACATATTTTCAGTTGTTTCACACTTTTTTGTTAAGTATATAATTCAACATATGTTAATTCATAGTTTTTTATGCCTTCAGTGTGAACCTACAAATTTTATAGTCATGAAAATACAGAAAACTCTTGGAATGAGAAGGTGTGTCCAAACTTTTGGTATATATATAACATAAATATAATATATATATTTATATAAATAAAAATATATATAATATTATATATATATATATATATATATATATAAATATATTATATATATATAAATATATATATTTTATATAAACTTTTTTTTTTAAAGAACTCCTTATGTATACCAAAACACAGTTTTGAGTGAACACGGCTGCACCAACTCACCACTCCTTGCTCCCTGGGCCTCTTCTGCTCCAGGCTCAGCCTATGCAAACAAATACATGGTCATTGCGCTGGTTGCATGGTCTGATTAATTTAGGGCCTTAATTTAGGGGTCTGATTAATTTAGGGGTTTTGTAGATCTAATTGATTTTGGTGCCTGGTTTGGTGTGTGAATTAATCTTAGGGTCTAAGAGTTTTTTGTGTGGTGCAGTGTTTTTTTGTAATGCCCTCTAAATTTATCTATATTTGTTTCTTTGTACACAATTATTCCTTCAACATTGAAATCTGGGAATTTAGCAACACTCTAGGAATAGCAATATGGGGACCTCAAGCAGCAGAAGGCACTGTGTTGGTGGTAGCAGCAAGATAGAGTGCTTGGATTGTATGGTTATAGAGGTTGAGAATTGCTGGACTAATGAGGGGCCAGCAGTGTCTTGGCAAGAAACTGCAGTTGTCAGGAAAAGTCATAATGTTGGTCGGAGAAGGACAGAGAAGGAAAGTAAGTGACTCCAATCAGTCACTGGAAGTAAATCTTGTGTTTTCTGCCTGTAGCTGCATTTAATCAGTACTGTATTTAATGTGCTTATGTACAACAGGTACCACATAGAGTATTATGACTGTATGGGAATGATATTTATTCATTATATGTTTGTATGCCATTAGTTAATGTTTGCTTGTGGTTATTGGTATGGCAGTGACTGGTGGGGAGGCAGTTTGTAAAAGGGAGTGATGTTGGATGTTGGCCCAAAAGGAACTGGTAAATGTTTCTATGTAACTATATCTGTAACTTTCAAAACTAATTAATAGCACCCCAGTCTGACAGTAACAAAGGCTGTTACACACTTTTAAACTTTGCATAAAATTGTAATTTATATTACATAATACTGTATATTTTCCAGATTAAATGTAATTCAGAAAAGCCATATAGATTATATCTGCAACAAATTATAATAATCCAGTTACCAAAATGATATACGTGTCAATTCCTTCTTGTTAAGTAGTACAAGTTTTTCAGTTTTCCTTTCATCCCCATGAGATGACCTTACTGAGCCTTGGAAACACATTTATATTGTGATTTTAACATTCAACTTAATCAGCAACCCTAGGAAACTCATAGTCAGATCTCAAAATGAACCAATAGATTGGTACAAGTTATTCTCCTGCTGTGGGAAGCATAGTGAAGCATACCAGACAGAATATACCAGGTTGATCATTACAATAGTATACACGTCTGAGATTTGAGATGCAATAAATTGTTGTTGCTCTTTTACTGTCTTGCGCATAAGATACGGTAATTGCTTTACGAGAAAGTTGTATTAGTAAATGGCACTCATAGGCATTTTCCTCCTTAAACATTCCATGTGTTTAATGTCCATTATGAGAATACTTGGGACTTTGGATAAGTTAAGCTGAACTGTACAAGCAACTATAATAGATGTAAATTTTTTCATCAAAACCTGTAATATTTGATATTAAAAATAGCAAGTTAACTATTTAAGTAAAAGTTAAATGTTTTTGTTTTGTTATAATTTCATTATATTACTGTTATTAGTGCTTTGTCTACTTAGAAGAATAGTAACACATTAATTAATAATTTTGTCTTTTAAAATTGTTATTCTGTCTTTTTCCCTAAGTCTGTGCCAGGCAGGAAGAAAATACATCAAAGATTATATTGTTCAATAAAAATACATATGACATGAATGTCTATTTGGGTCTCAGCCCTGCTCATACAGTATAGTTACCCTGTTCTGCAGGCATATAGGTGGGGTGCGCTCAGAGCCCTCCAGTATTAACATCTAGAAGTTGTTTTAGCTCATCCCTAAGGCCACAGTAATATTGCAGCTGCTCTTTATTAGGGTATTTCCATCTAATTAACCAGATTTAAACATGTAGGCAAAGATAAATAAAGATAATTACCAAATAACCAAATACATTGCTTTTGTGATTTGCTTCATTTCAGAGTTATTGCAGTTCATATCTCCTGATTCTTTACACAAGCTTTTCTAGTTGTCCATCTCTCATTGCTATAGCAGTGGTGGGGCTGGTTACAACACTTCCAGCAGGACTAAGCTTAAAGAGAACCTGTCAGCTACTTTATGTTTCCCAAATGAAGGGCAACATGAAATAGTTGCAGATTATCTGATCCTAACTATGTGTGTTTTACCCAAAAACGCTGCGGCGTTCCTGGGTAAAACACCCAGTGAAGTTGTCCCAGGTGTGGGGACCTCCCTCAGCTTAACTGACAGCTCTCTCCCATGTTTATCTATAGGGAAAGAGCTGTCAGTCAAGCTGAGGGGGCGGGGAACAGCCTCACAACGGACTCCACGCCTCACATCGGACTCATCTCTCCGCACTTGGGACAACTTCACTGGGTGTTTTATCCGGGAACGCTGCACCATTTCCGGGTAAGACACACATGGTTAGTAGTGTTGAGCGATTACGTTGGCTATCGACATCGGGCGATAGTAGATAGTCGATAGTCGATCATCTCCGATGACCAGTAAAGTTTATGGGAGAGCAACAACACCTTCATTCTTACACCCAAACACGGCTGGAGAAGCTGGAATTAACAGCCACAACAGTCAAATGGATACCTGCTACATCTTAGGCACAACACTTAGGCTATAAAAGCCACAGAAAAAAAGTCACACACCATTCACTATCCCTGTCTTGTACCACAGCATGACCCTTAAACCTGCATCACCCAAAAATTAAAAAGTGCCAGAAGGCAGTATTATTTGAACCATCATTTTACTTGAACTGGACATTGAATATCCCTGTCCTGGAACGCAGCATGACCCTAAAAACCTGCATGACCCACAGATTAAAAAGTGCCGGAAGAAAGTAGTCTTTGAACCACCATTTTAGTTTCACTGGACATTGACTATATCTGTCCTGTACCGCAGAATGACCATTAAACCTGTCTGACCCACAGATTAAAAAGTGCCGGAAAAAGGAGTCTTTCAACCACCATTTTAGTTTAACTGGACATTGACTAGAACTGTCCTGGACCGCAGTATGACCATAAACCTGTCTGACCCCCAGATTAAAAAGTGCCGGAAAAAGGAGTCTTTCAACCACCATTTTAGTTGAACTGGACATTGACTATACCTCTCCTGTGCCACAGCATGAACCAGGGCCGGAGTTACAGTGGGTGCGGTGAGAGCCCAGGCTGGCGTCCGTCATCTATTAACACGCATGTTAAAATGCCCTGATGACGCAGCAACGAAAACTGTCATGCTGAAGCAGAGTACAGAAGCGGAAGTGTGAGAACTCCAGCCTTCCTCAGTACACAGTCAAGACCTGGGTAGCGCTTGCCCCTCCGTATGAGTGCGGACCAATTGAGCTTCACTTGGAAATACTGGTGGATAACGCTCCTGTTACACCCAGATGCCCTGTTTCTTGGCATTCTTTGTCTCATTTTACTCAAAGTGCTGGAGGAAATGGTTTCTGTACTTTGTTCTCTGTCCGTGCTCCATACTCCATGTCCTCTGAATAACCTATATCTGGTCAAGTTTTCCTGTACCTCCCTTGTACAATTCAGAGGAATATTTTTAACAGCTATTTTGTACATGCAAGTTTTTTAGTAGTTTAATTCTAGAAAACACATTTTTAAAATAGGATGGAATCCCACCATGTCTTTGTTTCTCTTTTTTTTTAATTAAATTAAATGGGTTGTCTCAATACAGGGATTGATAGCTATGTTAAAGATCTTGCAAAAACAAGTCATTTTGCAATATGTGTCCATTAACAGTGTCCTACCTATTCCTTTTTCTGACAGCACCATCACCCTTGAGCCACTCTTGACAATTGTGAAGAACAAATGTCTTTTAGAAACAACATTTTTTATAATAGGACCTGTAGTATAGCTGCATGTCATAGCCTAAAGAAATTCCTAAGAGACCAATAGATTCCTCCCAATGTCTCCAATCATACACAAAATAAATTCCAGAAGAAAAAAAAAACAACAACCTCAATTTGTGTATTTAAGACTTAACCTTTAATAGATTATTTAAAAAAAGGGAATAAAGAAAATAACTCATGTATAGTAACCAAATTCCACCACCAAAAATCATTAAGATATAGGGTTAGGAAAGGTAAAGGGGCAAGAGCTAGGGAAAGGTCAGGAAAGCCTAAATATCCCTACTTGTCCTAGAAATTACCCTATTAACCTAAACAGGGATATCGTCCCAATAGGGACGTTCCTGTCCGGAACCTCACCCTAAGGCACACTAACCCTAGTTAGACAATGACTCTGTTTAGAGATTCATTGGGTGTAAATAAATTGTGCTATCCCAATCTACAACTGTCTATTAGTAGTCCAAAGCCTGTAAAATAGTACTCTAACCCCACACTTAAGTAGGGAAAATACAAATGTCCTATCCTGTATGTCCTATCCCGACATGTTTCATTGTCCCAAACAAATCTTCAGGGGATTAATTGGGAATAAATGACAACAGGGTAAAAGCCAAAATGTGTTAAAAGCGTAAACCCCGAATAAAGGACCAATTAGTACCTAGGAAAGAAAAAATCTATACATCAATCGGTGGTATCTAGCCCCCGGTATATTTTTATCAATACACGCCACATAGAACGAAACTCCAGTATAATAAGTACAAGAAATTGAAAATATCTCTAGATGAAGGCATATATATAGAAAAGCAGCCCTGTGTTTCTCAGGTATGGATAAAAGTAAGATAACTCCATAAGTAACCTTAATAGGTAATACACAGAAACCACAGATTTGGTCGCAGTGGCTGCAGTTTGTATAAGGGCATTGATAGCAAGAGTAATTATGGCAGCGTTATCCAACAAAAAAGCACATTAGTCGCATAGATCGTTTTTTGCATCACCATAAATCAAAAATTGCTCTCTTTACCGTGACCTGCCGATTACCGTGGGGGGGCGCCTTAGGTCAGGCGTTACTTACAAAGCCCCATCCCTATTAGGGAGTCCGCTCCAGAGCTTGAACACCGAAAATGCATCTCGTGTATGGGCAAACTTAAGCCACGCGAGGTTTCCCGGGCCCCAACGTCACAGAAAAATGGCATGGGAGGGGAAACCCCTTGCCCATTAAACCGTTGCCAAGCCCTTTGGCCCGCTCACTGGCAACCAAGGGGGCTCGCCCCCGCCCCGGGATCAGGTTAAAAAAAATTTTGTAAATTAAAGGGGAAAGCGGTTTTTTAAAATTTGGCTTTTTGACCAAAGGAAACCCCAAATTAACACCTCAATAGGACAAAAAGAAAAAATAGAGGTATGTAAATATAGAGAGAGAAAAAATTTAAAACTCCCTAAAAAAAGAAAAAAATTCCTTTTAAATAAAGCAGCAAAAGTCAAACCCTTTTCTTTAAAGGGCCCTGGGGGGAATTTCTTAACTTAAAAAACCAAATTCCGTTTCTTTTTGAAAAAGGGTTTTTACCCCAAATTTTGCCTCCACAAACTGGGCGGTTTTCCATATAAACCCCCATGAATTTAAACATTTTTTATGCCCACCATCATGGGATTGCAGATGGCTTCCCCAATTTGGGAAAAACCCCCTTCCCTTGGGAATATCATTGTTTATGCTCACCAATCCTGCGGGGGAAATTTCAGGGATAGCCCTTTTTCCGATAAAATTCCCTGACCGAAGGTCCCTTGTCCTTTTGAGAGGGTTAATTTTTGGATTACCCTCAAATGTCATAACTGCCATTATAAAACCTGCTTTTTTTTATCACAATTGTTTTCCCTTTATGGGGCCAGGGGAACGAGCCCCCTGGGTTTTGCCAGTGACGGCGTAAATTGTCTTGAAAAACGGTAAACGGTAAAGGGGATTTTTCTCCGCTCCGATCCCATTTTCTTTTTCCCTTCGGACCGGAACCCCTTGCGTGTCTTAATTTGCCGATAAAACGAGATGCATTCCCCGGCGTTCAAAAATCGGAGTGGACCCCTAATAGGGAGGGGGGTTTTGTAAGAAAATGCCTGACCTAAGGCCCCCCCCGGAAATCGCCTAAAGAGAGCGGAAAAAGGGGACAATTTTTGATTTACGGTGATGCAAAAACACAAAGCGACAATGTGCTTTTTTTTGGATAACGCTGCCAAAAATTACTCTTGCAACCCAATGCCCTTTTAAAAAACTCACCCCACTGCGACCAAATCGGGTTTTCTGGTATTCCCTATAAAGGGTTACTTAGGGAGTTATCTTACTTTTTTATCCATACCTGAGAAACACATGGCTTGCTTTTCTATATATATGCCTTCATCTAGAGATATTTTTTCAATTTCTTGTACTTATTAAACAGGGAAGTTTTCGTATCTATGTGCGTGTATGATAAAAATATACCGTGGCTAGATACCACCGATTGATGTATAAAGATTTTTTACCTTTCCTAGGTACAAATTGGGTCCTTTAATTCGGGTTATACGCTTTTAACACATTTTGGCTTTACCCTGTTGTCATTATTCCCAAATAATCCCCTAAGATTTGTTTGGACAATGAACATGTCGGTATAGGATCAACAGGATAGACATTGTATTTTCCCTAAATTAAGTGTGGGGATAGAGTACTATTTATAAACAGGCTTTTGCAACTACTAATAGACAGTTGTAGATTTGGATAGCACAATTATTTACACCCAAGAATCTCTAAACAGAGTCATTGTCAAACTAAGGGTTAGTGTGTCCTTAGGGTGAGGTTCCGGACAGTAAACATCCCTTTTGAGGACGATATCCCTGAATAGGTAAAAGGGTTAAATTCTAGACAAGTAGGGAAATTTAGGCTTTCCTGACTCTTTCCCTGCTCCTTGCCCCTTTAAAACTTTCCTAAACCCTATAACTTATAATTGATTTTTGGTGGTGGAATTTGGTTACTATACATGAGTTTAATTTCTTTATTCCCTTTTTTTAATAATCTTTAAAAGGTTAATTCTTAATACCCACAAATTGAGGTTGTTTTTTTTTTTTATTCGTAACGCTCATGTCAACGCAAAATGCCCCAAAAATTCCAAAACATAGACCCATTGGCCACCCCTTTTATTTGAACAATAGGAAAGACAAATGTCATATTAAACAACATAATTTTAGAATATGACTGTAGTACACGCTGCATGTCACAGCAAAAGTGCCCCCAAAAATTCAAAAACATGACCCATGAGCCACTTTGACAATGTGAAGAACAAAGTACTAATATAAACAACATATTTTTAGAATAGGACCTGTAAGTATATCTGCATGGTCACAGCAAAATGCCCTCCCCAAAAATTCAAATACATGACCCATGAGCCACTTTTGACAATTGTGAAGAACAAATGTCTAAAGAAACAACATGTATTAGAATACGACCTGTAGTAATGCTGCATTTCAAAGCAGCATGACACAAAAAATTATAAAAAGCTTCACAGCCACTGATAAAATTGTTAGGGGGAAATGCCACTTAGAACCACATTTCTGTTTCCAAAGGACCAATGATTATAGCTTTATCACACAGCAACATGACCCCAAAAAATTATAAAAAAAGACTTCTCACCCACGTTAAAAATTGTTGGGGCAACAATGACCCCAAACCATTGACAATGCGAAAAAATCTAAAGATGGAGTTAAAAGGAATATGGTTTTTGTCATGAAACCTTGGTGTCCTTTTTTACAGTCTCCTCACAACAAAACCAGCAAAATGAACTGTTGCGGAACTGAGAATAAAAAATTGCAGAAAGAAATGATCATTTTAAATGTGAAGTAGACCAGCAAACAAAACGTGACCTCGCAATTGGGGCCACAACATCATCAGAGATCCATGCCCTGATTCATCTTGATGAAAGACAAACGAACACGATATCTGTGGAAAGCCAGATGCGTTTGTCTGTAATGACTCTCCGCTGTGCTGAAAGGTACCGCCTCACAGAAATGACGCAGTCTGCTCGGAAGGACAACACCACTAAGGCGTGGCGAGCCAGCAATGGGCCATTCGTCCATTATGGATACCCAGAAGTCTATTGGTCCGAACACAACAAAAACCTCGTGTGAGACGCATTATTCTGCACCATGATCTTAAGCGGTCTCTGTATGTTGTATGTTTGACCTGCATTGCATGCGTTGGGTGATTTGGTAATACTAAAGATGCCAGATTCCCTTCATTTAGGCTTTCTGCACCTTCCTGCTGCTTGCTGCTGCCGCTACGGCTACTTGGTGCACTCTACTGCTGTGACGTCACTGGCGAATTTTCCACCGTTACATTAGAAGAACGAGAATCAGACGCAACAGATTTTCTCCAGAGATCAATCATCAAGGTCTCCATATTCCTGCATTTTACTCTCTATTTGGGTGGGTGGAAAGGAAAAAGATCTGATTTTGTATTTGTACCGGGGATCCAGGAGGGTGGCCACCCAGTAACTGTTGTTCATTTATGATGGCCTTAATGCGAGGATCATGTTGGAGAAAATGGAGAATCCAAGCACTCATGAGGAAGATGGAGCCTTGATTTCCCAATGCCTCAGGGTCGAGGTTCACTACAAACTGATCTTCGTCATCTTCCCTCCTCTGCCTCAAATTCCGCGCCAACCTCATTCCAAGCAGGGACGTCCGGTAACGTCGTGTCTAGGAATACTTCCTTCCTCCTCCTCCTCTCCACCTCCTCCCTCACCTCCGGACACAGCTTCAACACAGCCCTGACTTAGCCTGAGATGATGCACCCTGAGAGCTTATGCGCAGCCTTGCACTATCTCTGGACCCCGAACCACTGCCTAATGAAACCGATAAAATTGTGAAACTTCGGCCTTGTGGATTTGACGGAAGAAAAGGCTCCGTGGTCCGCATCTGTGTCCGTCTCCTCCACCGTAGCTGGCGGGACCTGTTTGTTTCAGAGTGTTCCAACGATCTTTCCAAACTAAGATCACCACAATGCCATTGCTTACAATGCATTGTCCCACTGACCATTTTGGTGGCCCTTCGTTCAAAACTGGCAAAGAATGGTGCAGAGCACTTCACCTGCCTCCACTCTCGTTGGCTCAACGCCCCGAGGTCCCGCACCGCTTGCTTGTCCCAGGCCATGATCACTCTCGTACTTGCGTAATGCATTGCGCTGCTGCCACAATCGCTGGTGCATGTGGAGGGTGGAATTCCAGCGTGTTGCCGCACGTCAACTATGAGAACGTTTGACGGGGAGGCCGAGCTGACGCTGCAACCAGCCATGCGGGAACGAACAGGGTACGAAAGGCGGAGTGCGAAAACAGACCTCGAGCAGGCAGTCGAGACCCTTGTAGCTCTTTAGATATTTCTGGACGACAAGGTTCATGACATGTGCAGGCAAGGGAGTGCCTCCAGCCAACCGACTCTAAGGGCGGCCCAGCATAATTTCGCCCGTGTATCGCATACCACCTTGCATGGCACAAGGTTCTGTGACCCAGCCAGCGCTCGCTCATGTGCGTGAGAGCCGTCCACAGCTCCAGACCTGTGTGGAAGGTCTCCAATACAGATTAATTTCAAAACGGCTTTGGTTTCCTGGGCACATTGCCACCAGAGGACTTTGGGAAAAGCCCGGCACCATCCCTCGCGGTTTTGAAGAGCGTGCAACCAAGCCGAGAGCCACCGACCGACCCCCAGAGACATCCACCCAGCTCACCCAGTGATCTGACACAGAGAATATAGCGGCCTTGGCCGTGCTTACTAGTCCATGTTCGGTGTCAGATGTACTTTTCTGCCACAGATGGCAGACAATGCGCTTGAAATTTTAGATGACACGTGGCGTCCAGGACAGGACGCGCATTTTCTGGCAAAGAAATGCCCTGCTTGTCGGCATCTGGTATTGGGGCAGGCAAAGGCCATGACGTGGCTGAACCCATCATTTCCACCAGACTGAAAACGCACAACATTTCCAAGGCCAAAAGCCTGGCAATGCCGACATTCATGCTTTTGGCTTTGTGATTGATTGTGTTAAAGGTTTTCTTACTTCTGCTCCTAAACCTGGAAGACAAGAAGCTGGCAGCTAGACTGGCCACTGTACAGCGTGCAGGTCGTCAAACTGCGAGGAGAGTGGGTAGGCTGGGTCTCTGGTGGTGCTGGGGTACTTGGGCGACGGTTGGAAGGGCTGAAGCGGAAGGCCCTGATCCCTGATCATGACTCTGAGAGACATGGGCAGCTGAGGAACGCTTGGAGGTGGCGGAGGAGGAGAGGCGGAGACAGAGATGTGACATGGTTGGAGGCCCCGGCGATCGATCTGCGCTTTTTTGGATAATGTTCCCCTCCATTTCAAATCCATGCATGTTCGCAGCTGTGACTAGACATGTTGGTGGTGGTTAACCATTCTCAAGGTCTTGCCTCTACTTATGCGTTTACGGTAAAAAAAAAAAAAAAGGCGCATATGACACTCTGAAGGGTGAATCAAGAGACTTGCTCAAGAATCCCAGGCTAGAAGAGTTCCAGGACCTTTTTGACGGCGTAAGCGAGTCGGGGTTTTGAGCTGACCGTGTCTGGTGTGAATCATATCACGGACTTCTGCGCCCTGCCTCTCCCTTTTTGTGGCGGGCCCCGTATTGACACTAACCACCATCGTCTTCCTCCTCGTCCACTGATGAAGCGCTCGCAAGCAAATTCTGCGGAAAAGACCACTTGGATCCGCATGTCTTCAACATCATCATCAACACAGTGACTTGGTCGTCCTGACATACTGCATCCAGGATCTTTGCGGGCACAAGCAAGAGGACTGCAAGGCGTTGCCGACCGCCCGGATTTTTTGCGATTTGGACCTGTCCTTCCTTCTCCTCACTCTATGGCATCAGTAACTGGGCGTCAGAGCAGACTAACTCATCCCTTCTTGATTCATTTACTTCCTCAGACCCCAATCCGCATATTGTCAAATCAAAGAGGTCTAACAGACAATGGATTATCACAGTGGTGGGTACACAAGTTGACATATGGGCTGCTTCATGAATGACAGATCTGATTGATGCTGATGAAGAATTTGTGGCTGTGACTGGTTAGGATGAGAGAGGTAAAGACTGCTGGATGCAGGAGCATTAACCACTGAAGGACATATTGCCGACGCTTGTTTCGTAACTAGATTCACAGGACCCTTGACCCAGCGATGACAGGACTGAACGTGTCCTGCAACTGACGATCCGCTGGCTTTCGTGTTGTCGCCAGCACTTGGAAGGAGCAACCTTTCACTCGACCTATCTCTCCATGACCAACCCCCCTCTTTGCTCGCTTTACCACCTGAATAGTCGCTCCATGTTCTAAAATATAAAAATTTTAGAAGGTATGGAAAAAGATTTGAAAGTCTCTTATTGAAAGACGGCAATCACAGCTAATCTCAAATCCTCTAATCAAAACAAAATTGCTGGATCAATTTAACTGCCAAGGTGTCTATCAGACAATCAGGACTGGTCAAAAGTGCAAAAACACGTATCTGTTTATGTATTCGTAATAATACCTGGGTAAATTTTTTTGTCACCTTCACTTACCTTGGTGACATAAAATTGCTGTTTTAAAGATTTACGTGCAAGCTGCGTCAATGAACAAAGGCTGTAGTGCACCAAAGTCAAAAAACACGTATCTGTTATGTTTTTCTTTATAATACACTGTATTATTGCCACCTTTCAATTCACGCTGTGTGTGACTAAAAAATCTGCTGTTTTAAAGATTTACGTGCAAGCTGCTCAAATGAACAAAACTGTATGCGCCAAAGTCAAAAAACACGTATCTGAAAAGTAACTGATAATAAAATGTATTTTATGCACTGCATCCCAGACGGATCTTTCAATTCACCTTTGTTACAAAAAAATTTGCTGTTTTCAGATTTACGTGCAAGCTGCGTCAATGAACAAGAGCTGTAGTGGCTTCAAAGTCAAAAAACACGTATCCGTTATGTTTTTTTTTGTATAGATACACGTTATTTTGCACCTTCCAATTCACTGTGGTAGACTAAAAAATGCTGTTTTCACAGATTTACGTCAAGCTAGCATCAATTAACAAAGCTTAGTGCGCCAAAGTCAAAAAACCGTATCTGTTATGTTTTCCCGTATAAATACAAGGTATTTTTTGCACCTTTCAAAATTCACCAGTGGTGACAATAAAATTGCTGTTTTAAGATTTTACGTGCAAGCTGCCGTCAATGAACAAAGCTGTAGTGTGCCAAAGTAAAAAAAACACATATCTGAAATGTATTCGTATAATACACGTATTTTTGCACCTTTCAATTCACCTGTGGTGACTATAAAATTGCTGTTTTAAGATTTTCGTGGAAGCTGCGTCCAATTAACAAAGCGTAGTGCGCCAAAGTTCCAAAAAACAAAGTATCTGAAATGTATTCGGATAATACAATGTATTATTTGCACCTTTCAATTCCACCTGTGGTACCATAAAATTGCTGTTTATCAGATTTAACGTGCAAGCTGCGTCAATGAACAAAGCTGTAGTGCTCCAAAAGTAAAAAAACACATATCTGATATGTTTTTGTATAATACAACGGTATTTTTTTGCACCTTTCCAATTCACCTGTGGTGATCTATAAAATTGCAGTATTCAGATTTACGTGCAGCTGCTTCAATTAACAAAAGGCGTAGTGCGCCAAAAGTCAAAAAACACGTATCTGTTATGTTTTCCGTATAATACACGGTAATTTTTTGCACCTTTCAATTCACCTTGGTGACTTAAAATGCCTCGTTTTCAGAATTACCTGCAAGCCGCGTCAATGACCAAAGCTGTAGTTCGCCAAAGTCAAAAAACACGTATCTGTTATGTTTCGTTATAATACAACGGTATATTTTGCACCTTACAATTCACCTGTGGTGACTATAAAATATGCTTTTTTAAGATTTACGTGCAAGCTGCTCAATGAACAAAGCTGTAGTGCGCCAAAGTCAAAAAAAACGAATCTGAAATTTATTCCGATAATAAAATGTATTTTTTGCACCTTTCAATTCACCTGTGGTGACTATAAAATGTTGTTTCAAGATTTACTGCAAGCTGCGTCAAAGAACAAAGGCTGTAGTGCTCCAAGCAAAAAACACTTAACCGTAAAATTTTTGTAATAATACACGGTATTTTTTGCACCTTTCAATTCACACTGTGTGACTATAAAATAGCTTGATTTCATGATTTACGAGCAAGCTGCGTCAAATAAGAAACTGTAGTGCGCCAAAGTCAAAAAACACGAATCTGTTATGTTTACGTATAATACACGGTAATTTTTGCACCTTTCAATTCACCTGTGGTGACTATAAAATTGCTGTTTTAAGATTAACGTGCAAGCTGCGTCAATGAACAAAGCTGTAGTGCGCCAAAGTCAAAAAACACGTATCTGAAATGTATTCGGATAATAAAATGGATTTATTGCATCTTTCAATTCACCTGTGGTGGATTATAAAATTGCTTGTTTTCAGATTTACGTGCAAGCTGCGTCAATGAACAAAGCTGTAGTGCGCCAAGTCAAAAAAACACCGTATCTGATATGTTTTTTGTATAATACACGGTAATTTTTGCACCTTTCAATTCACCTGTGGTGACTATAAAATTGGCTGTTTTCAGATTTACGTGCAAGCATGCGTCAATTAACAAAGCTGTAGTGCCGGGCAGAAGTCAAAAACACGATCAGTTTAGTTTCGTATAAAACACGTTATTTTTTGCACTTTCAATATCACGCTAGGTGACAAATAAAAATCCTGTTATCAAGATTTAACGTGCAAGCTGCGTTCAATGACAAAGTGTAGTGGCGCCAAAGTCAAAAAACCACTATCTGAATGTATTCCGTAAAATACACAGTATTTTTTGCAAACCTTTCAATCACCTGTGTGACTATAAAAAATGAGCTGTTTTCAGATTAAGTGCAAGGTGGATATTATGAACAAAGTGAATGGGTAAAATCGAATGAACACCTAACTGAAAAAGTATACTGATAATAAAAGAGAGTTCTTGCACCTAACTCAGAGACCTGCAGTTCCTAGAAATGAAGTGAAACCTAATATAAGTTCAGGCTGCCCAATACTCCAGGAAATATTTCCATAGCAAACTGTTAAATAAAGATAATGGCAGTGCAATTCTACACACTAAGTCTTGGGAACTATAACCAGTGTTTTCGTTTATAGTAGCTTGACTGTTTTCTCCCGCTGGGCCCCCCTCTATCCCGCTCCGCCGTGCTTTAACGCGGTAGACTGCTCCTTATAAAATTTCTCTACCTAACTACATAAAAACTTCCAATCTCAAACTAACTAAAATTGGAGGATCCAATGCTGATAGTCGAGGTTTCTCCTGGTGCAAAATAGAATAATTCGCTGAGCTGTTTGACCACACAGAGCGCACGTCCTACTCCTATGAATACGCTGAGAGACAATGATGCGCTGAACAGGAAACGCTGTTCTATTAAAATGAGGTCCATGTGATTTTTCCACCAATTCGCAACCATACACATCCCAGTCATGGACGTCTCACACACATCTCACCCTGCTCTATTCTTAATCTGATTTGCTGGCCGCCAAAATTACGGAAGCGGCCGAAAATGGCGCGATCTTAATAGATAATGCAGATTTTAGCCTTAATTTATCGCATGATCTAAAAATATCGATCACCATAAAAACCTTGCCGATTTCAACTTTGTCGATAATAATCGCTCAACACTAATGGTTAGGATCAGGTAACCTGCAACTATTTCATGCTGCCTGTTGGGCAGCATAAAGTAGCTGACAGTTCTCTTAATTATCTTTTTTTTTTTTTTTTTAAACATGGAATTTTATTGAATTTAAACAAATAATCACAGGTTAAATGAACACAGGGTATAAAACGTTGTTCTGCCGCTTTGCAGTATGATAAAACATAACAGCAAAACATAACACAAAGGAAATGACATATTGAATGCCATAATAAGAAGTACAAAGGTAACAAGATACAAAACTCATGTATCAGCAGAGTCAAGAAATATTTCAGGTGAAACAGCTCAAATTCTGGACATGGACCTATTTTCAATCTTAAGTTGATGTGTTCAATTTTAAAGCTTAAGTGATCTCAGATCTAGGTGGAGGAATGAGAACGGGTATAGATTTCCCAATTTGGATTATACAACTACTGGAAGAAGGGTGACTCCTCCCATATCGTCCAATTTTTCTTGGCTTTCAGGGCCATATGCGGAGTGACTATTAGGGAGGTGTCACATTTGTATTGATAGTTAATTCTATGTATAACTTCTGTGACGTCTGGGGGTGAGGAAGATTTCCAGTGTTTGGCAATAGCCAATCTAGTAGCTACTAGTATATTGAATAGTACTGTTTGTAATGGAAATGGAATGTCTACAAGGTCGATATCTAGAAGTGCTAGAGCTGGCGTCAGATTTATGCGCACCGATGATACAGTTAAGATTACATTTTCAATGTTCTTCCATAAAGTAGAGACCTTAGGACAGTTCCACCACATATGCAAGAGTGTTCCTCTTTGTCCACAACCTCTGCAGCACAGTGACGATGTTTGGGGGGCAAAATGCGATACACGGGTAGGCGATAGGTACCAGCGAAGGTGGAGTTTTTTTGAAATTTCTAAGTGATTTATACATTTAGAATGTTTAGTAGGAATTGTCGAAGCTAAGTCCCATATATCTTGGGAAAACAACATCCCAATTCCTCCTCCCATTTTACTATGTAACTTGGTTTAGTAGACTGCATTTCCTCCAAAAGAAGTCTGTATGTGATAGATAGGCCTTTATCAAAATCTTTTTTCCCTTTTAAGAAGTTCATATATGGGTATGGTAACTTAGGTTTCCGTGGCCAAGACCAAGAATTAGTGATATGTCTGACCTGCAGGTATTTAAAAAAATTATTTCGGTGCAATGAGAATTCTTCCATTGTTTCCGTAAAGGACTTAAAGACCCCTGCCTTGGAACAATTGATTCATATTCACTATACTAGCGAAACCAAATATGAATGCGAGAAGTTTGGTGAGGCTAAGATGAAAAGGGTCATTGTGACATAAGTTTCGATAAATACACCCACATAATGAGTTTGGCCTGTGTTCGACCAAAGCACGCAAGCGTGGTGTGACAGAGGGGAAAAGTGGGAGCCGTGGGTATTTAAGGTCCAGTAATTCCGCTATAAGAAGATCCTTAATTGAGTATGGAATGGCCGAAGCATTTTCCATTTGAGACCAATGATGAGCTTCTGGGGTTTTCCAAAAATAACTTACAGGCTCCAAAATTGAAGCTATGTTATAAAGCTCCAAGTTTGGAACCGACAAACCACCCCTCTTGACAGTGCTATATAAGTGCTGTCTTTTACATCTAGGATGCTTATCTCCCCATATAAATTTGAACATTAATGTCTGTATAGAACGGAGTAGGTTTTGTGGGAATAAGTATGGCAAGGCTCTTGATATGTATAGAAAACGTGGTAGTAACACCATTTTAGTTAGATTGATCCTTGCAATCCATGATAGAGGGAAAGATATCAACCGCTTCGTTTCTTCGGTTAATGTTTTGTATAAGGCTTCTAAGTTAGTTTGTATGGTGTTTGTGAGGAGGGGGGTTATTTTAATCCCTCGATAGGTAATGGCTTCTTCTGACCAAAGGACCTCAAATTCCTTTAGTTTATTCTTTTGAGCATCTGCTATATGTAGGGGGAGTATGTTGGACTAGTCATATTTAATTAAAAATACGATACAGAGGCAATAATAATTTAATATTTCTAATAATTCAGTAACGATTGTTTTCTGGGTTCTGACATCTAAAAAGTATGTCTCAGCGGAACAACTAATCTTATGTTCTGTTCCATAAACAGAGGTTCCAGAAATTGACGTGGAGTTCCGAATCATTTCGGCCAGAGGTTCCACACACATCACAAAAATCAATGGGGAGAGAGGACACCCTTGTCTCGTACCATTAGTAATGGAAAAGGAGTTTGACAAATATCCAGTAGCAAATACTTTAGCCGAGGGAGAAGAGTAAAGCGCTAGAATTGCATTAACTATAGGCCCTGTAAATCCAAATTTAAACAAAGTTTCCCTCAAGTAATCCCAGTTGAGTCTATCAAAGGCCTTTTCGGCATCTAATGAAAGCAATACGGATGGAGTTTTGTGAGAGTTGATCATGTGTATGATATTAAGTACTCTAATGCCATCTCGTGTTTGACGACCTTTGACAAAGCCCACCTGGTCTTTGTTAATAATAAAGGGTAGTATTTTATTCAACCTATTGGCTAAAATTTTCGAAAATAGTTTAAAGTCGCAATTGAGCAATGAGATTGGCCTATAGTTAATGACCTGATCTAAATTCTTCCCTGGCTTGGGGATGATGGAGATTACAGCGCACAACATTTCTCCAAATCGGTTGTAATAGTATATTTCATTGGTCAGACCATCCGGTCCGGGGGCCTTATTCAGTTTAGAGGCATGGATCACTTCCTCTATTTCACTTATATCTAATGGTTTGTTCAGGGTTATTAAATGTTCTTCTGTCAAGACAGGAAGGTCTACTTTTTGTAAAAAGTCTTGGATATGGGAATTGGTAATTTTTGGTATAGAGGGGTCTTCCCCTAGGTTATACAGATTTTGGTAGTAGGATGCAAATGCATTTGCTATGAGTCTCAAATTTTAGAGTTGTCAGAGTTAGTGATGTAAGTAATATTGTTTATAAACTGTAAGTTTTTAATTCTTCTGGCTAATAATTTAGAGGGGCGATCTCCTTGTACATAAAATTTCCAGTTAAGTCTGGATAGGTGGGCTTCATATTGATTTAAATAAAGTGTTCGCAGTTTATGCCTACTAGCCATACGTTTTTCCTTAGTACTTGGCAAGGGATTCACTTTGAATTGTTTATCTAAATTGTCTATTTCTTGAGTCAAGTCTGTCAGGACCTTTTCTCGTTTACGTTTCTCCCGGGAAAGCGATTTTAATACAAACTCCTCGTAACACTGCCTTATAGGCGCACCACAAGGTCTCTGTAGAGGGAGATGATGGTGAGTTCAACTGGAAATAATCTAGCAGTGCATCCTGAAGTTCTTTCACTACCTCTTGTGATTTGAGTAAAAAACGATTGATTCTCCATGACGTAAATGGGCCTCTAGGGAAAGTATTTGCTAATGTGAGAAAGATAGAAGCATGGTCTGACCATGTCGCTGTACGTATCTCTGTTGATAGGACATTTGTTAGTGCTCTTCTGTCTACCAAGAAGTAATCTATTCTAGAGTGAGTGTTTTTAGCATGGGAATAGAAGGTATAATCTATCTCGTTGGCATGTTGATAACGCCAGGGGTTATGTAGGTTTTCTTGGAGTAAAAGTTGTTTGATCTGTCTAGAGATCTATCGATTACTATACTGTAGTCTCCACAAATTATCAAATCTCCTCTCAACATTTTCTTTGCCTTACTTATAACTTTAGTTCTAAAAGAATGTTGGTTAACATTGGGGGCATATAGATGTAGTATTGTGTAGGGAATTGAGTTGAGTTCACATTGTACAATAATAAACCTTCCTTTGGGATCAAGTATGACCTCAAATGCTTGAAACGCTACTGTATTTTTGATAAACACTGCTACTTCTGCTTTTTTTGATTTGTTTGGGGTTAGAAAGGAATAGGGGAAATGTTTATTCTTCAATCTGTGAGAATCCGCTAATTTCAAGTGTGTTTCTTGAACACATAATATATCCGTTTTTAACTTAAGGACATCCTTCCATAGGGAAGATCGCTTAAAGGGAGAATTAAGCCCATTGGCGTTCAGAGACATAAGCTTAATCCCCATAATGGTTAGACCAAAACTTACTTCGGTGAGCCGATTTCAGTCTTCTGAAAATAGTTGGAGCAATAATGGCATTAAACAGCATCCAGATGGCAGATAAACCTAAAACAAACGAGTTACCAAAAGGATCCCACTAAGAGAGGGAAACCAAAACAACATGTTTTGTCCCTTATTTCAGGGACCAGTGTTGGGGAAAGTCCACACGGTTGTCCTGCAGAAGAAGGGTGATGATACCTTAAGAGAGGGATGGTAATCCTCATTAGCAGAGAACATTGTGAAGGGAAGATTACTTTATTCTGGCGGGCGTTCAGTCATTATGGCGTGCTCTGTAGCGACGGATGACTTCAGACCATATTGATGACACAAGGTTCGGTCTGTTTTCTCGTCTCTTCAATGGAGTATTAGATGGTGTTGCCAACAGTCCCCAGGGGAGCAGGGTTCCTCTTGTCGCCGCGGGGGAAGTACAAACCACCGTAGTTGAATCTCTTGTGAAGATCAATTTAACAGGGAAACCCCAAGGGAATATTATTTTCTCTTAGAATTTTGGTTAGAGGACCGAATTCCTTTCTTTTAAGCATGGTGCCTGCGGAAAGATCTGGATATATAGATAAGTCTTTAAACCTATCGGGCAGGTTCGCAGAATCTCTAATGGCTCTTAAGAATTTCTCTTTCGTCTTGAAAAAATGAATCCTAGCTATTACATCTCTAGGGATGGAGGGAGATAGATGTTTTGGTTTGGGGAGTCTATGTATACGATCCAACATTAAGTCACGATCAGCTGCTTCTGGTAACACCAACGGCATTAGATCAGTCAAGGACTGCGGGAGTGCTTCTGAAGTGACTGTTTCAGGGACTCCTCTGATACGAATATTATTTCATCTGGATCTGTCCTCCAGGTCTAGAATTTTCGACGATAGCTTTTGGACTTCTTCCAGGGCGTTATTAGCATCAATGAGGAAGGCTATGCGAAGTTGCAAACTCCGTCATTTTGTTTTCCACATGGTCCGTGCGAGAGACCAGAGCAGGGTTTTGCAGGGTTTCCCTAAAAGACAAGAAGAGACGTAGGAGGGTCTGTTCAGAGGTATAGCAGGAACCTGACGATTCATGGCGTTCCATCTCCCCGGAATCTCTCCTGGATGAAGTTTGAGATATAGTTGGGGAGACTGCTTGCCTGTCTTTGTTTTGTGATCTGGTAGAAGGAGTTTGGTAAAAGTCGGTTAATTTAGTAGGTTAAGATTTATTATTTTTTGAGTTCCCTCCCATTCTGGACTGCTAGATGGAGAGGTCTCAGGAGTTTTGATATGAGATCTGGTGATCACTATTATAAGAGAACCAACTGTTTTCCAAGGGAGTAGCATGTGTTCATGGTGTGGAGATGTTGGGTACGTTCTGGATTGACATATAGGAATAATCTGATCTTCCTGATGGGGAATCTTTCCTTTTATTGTTTGACGATATAGCCTGTTTTGGGAGTCACCACCTTAGATAAGAGTCACATTAGATAAGAGGGGTGGGAATATAGCGCGTTGACACTTTTAGTTAAGTAGCTTTGAGATTCGTTGGCAAAGCAGATAGTTATACGAGAGTTATCTGCTGACTAGGGGGGTGATTTGATGATATATTCAAACTCTTATTGGTGAGCCATTGTTCCCAGAAGAGATATGCGCTTTTTGTTGTGTATTAATAAGCTACGTCTCCAGCTAGGTGGTATGCTATATTGTTGGATTATAATGCTCACTGTTGCTTTGTGTTGCTCACAAAATTTAATGCGCTGTACTGCGGATTAGGTTGTGTTCTTTGATGGTGAGCTTTGTCTTCCGTTAATGGGAAAAGATACTGCGCTTCCAATTTTTGATTGATGGGAGAAATTGGTAAGTGAGCAGTGATTTTTATTAACGGAACGGATTCCTTGCTGATCAGGTGTACTACTGATGGGATTGTGCTGCTTACATTTGTAGTGGAGAGACACTGTTGCCTAGCGACGCCTCGTGCTATTTTATGCTAGCAAGGCCCACCAGAGGTAAATAGTGCAATTCAGAGATATGTGCTGTTATTAAGCTTTGGTCTATCCCGCAGGATTTACTGTGAATTGCGCAGTATATGACAATATAACTTCAGGGATTGCCCCTTAAACGGCTGTTGGTACACAAGAGGACCTCAGGGCTAGGTGAAGTCTCCTTTTCCAGCAGATTGAAAAAGGGCCACCCCCAATTTTTGGAAAGGGCTTCTTGCGGGGGGGGCCCAAAAGGTTCAATTTTCAGGTGCCTTTAATAGTGGGTATTTTCCTCCCTGGAGGTTTTGGATAGAAAGCCCCAACGCCCACTGACCTTAGTGGGGAGGGGGAAGCCCCCCTCCCGGGGGGGAAAAGTAGCGTTCCATGAAAATGGCGGTCCGCGATAGCAGAAACCCCCAGGGCCCGGAAAAGAGCCCCCACCCGTTGATGGTGGTGCCGGCACCTCTCCTCTGTCCCGGGGGGTTTAAACGATGTCCCAGTTTTTCCCAATCGAGTCCCAGTTAGTTTCCCGTTTTTTGTCTAAAAAGCGTTGGTAGGTAGAGAGGGGGCTCCTTTTCCCCAAGAGGGCAAGATGGCGGCTGAGGGCGTCTCTGTTCTTCCTTCAGGTGCTTCCTTGGGCCCCGGGGGAAAAATTTTGAAAGTCCCCGCGGCCCAGTTGGTTAGCGGGCCCACTTTGGCGCCGAAATGGTCCCGTTTTTCAGAAGGTTTTCTCTGGTGGGGAGAGGAGGTAAGGCCTTGTATGTGCGGCCTCACTGTCTCGCTGTAAGATGCCGGCCGCTGCCGCGCTGTTCTGCCCGGCTCTTCTCGGGGGCAAAAAACTGCCCCCGAAAGTCACAGGCCTTTTTCCCAATCAAAGCCTTACCGCTTTTAAATTTTCCCTAAAGGAGTTTCCCGTTTCACCGTCCAGTACTCAGGCCCCGAGCCACCCCCCCCCCCCCTTTTAATTTAAATTCTTATGTTATTTAAGTGAAAAAACTTTTAAAAAAAAAATTTTGGGACCGGAAAGGTCTTATGCCATCTTGTCAGGTCTGAAGAGCACATATGTGAGTATATACATCGAATTAGAGTCACTCAGCAGCTAGTGACATGTTTTGGCAGAATGTGAGTTTTTCACTATTAATAGAAGCTTTCTCTCATTAAAAAATAAAGCTCTGCTACCTCACATGTATAGCTATACCTCCTGCTTGGACAGTGTCATTGTTTTCCACAACCCTCCCTCACCAATATCACTACAATAGGCTCAGCTAGAGATAAGGATAGAAGAGCTGAAATGTCATTCACTGCTGTAGCCCTGACCATAGCCTGAAGGAGGTGTGAGCTTGAAGAGGCTGTAAAGAGAGAAGACTGCCAGGTCTTGCATTAATGGTGGAAATTTTACCGTTTTGTGGGTTTCCGGGGGCAACAGCCACAGAAACCCACTGAGGTCAGACAGTGGCACAATGACAGAAAGTGGGGTCACGGCAGCAAGCCAAAGCAGCAGCATGAGGTCAGACATTTGGCCCCAATGACTTTTCTGGAGGTGGAAAAAAAACAGGAGTAGGCCACGGAGTGGGAAAATGACAATTTGGAGGTCAGGCAGCAGGCCACAGCAGAAAGCATGAGGTCAGAAAAGTGGCACAATGACATTCTGGAGGGGGGGGGGAAAAAAAGGAAAAAGGGTAGGCCACAAAAAAAGGTGGGACAATGGACATGTGGAGGCCCACCGGAAAGCAGCCACAGCAGCACATGGGTCGGGGACAGTGGCAAAATTTAAATTTTCTGGTGGTGGAAAAAAAAGGGGAGTGGGCCACAGAGTGGGACAATGACAGTGTGGAGGTCATAGCACCCACCCAACAGCGCGCATGAGGTCAGACAGGGGAAAAATGAAATTCTGGGGGTGGCAAAAAAAAACAGGAGTGGGCCCAAAAGGGGGACAATTACACAGGTGTGGGGTACGGCAAAGCCAAAGCATGAGGTCAGACAAGGGCACAATGACGTGTGTAGGTCCCGGAAGAAAGCCCAGTAGAGAATAAAGGTCAGGGACAGGGGAAAAATTGACAGAGTGTTTTGGTCAGGGGGCAGCATCATGGGGTTTCAGACAGTGGCCCCAATAAATTTCTGGAGGTGGAAAAAAACTGGGGGTAGGCCACAGAGTGGCACAAGGGGACAGAGAGTGGAGGTGACGGTGGCAAGAGCAACAGCATGAGGTCAGAGAGGGGGGCAAAATTGACAAAAGTGAGTAGGTCAGGGCCCATCAGCCCCCGGCAGAAAGCATAGGTCAAAAACCAGGGGCCCTCAATGACAAGGTGATTTGGTTTAAACAGCATCAGCCACGCAGAAAGCTGAGATCAGACAGTGGAAAAGGGACTTCTGGAGGTGGAAAAAAGGATGGGCCACAGAGGGGGCAAGGGACACAGTGTGTTGGGGCCCCGGCAGAAAAAAACAGCAGCAGAATGAGGTAAGACAGGGGCCCACAAGGGACATTCTGGAGGTGGCAAAAAACAGGAGTGGGGCCACAGAGTGGGTAAAGGGCCCAAAAGGTGTGGAGGTGGGTGGAAAATCCCAGTCCCTGGAAAAGTTGGTTGGGGGTTTAGTTGGAGAAAAACTGTCAGCAGTTTTTGTGGCATAAGGCGGGGGGGCCCGGCATCGAATAGTCGCTGTTTGGCCGGGGAGTTTGCCCCAGATATTTTTTAAAGTTTGGGTGAGGCTTTCATGGATGTGTAGTTGCCCCCAAAGGGCATTTGGGTGTGGGGAAAACCCTGGCCGATCCATGCCTGTTTCATCTTAAAAAAAGGGGTCAGCCCTTTTCCCCCATTTCCCGTGGAAAAGGGGTTTTTTCCCCTTTGGGGGTAAGAGGGGCCCCCGCGCTTGAACCCCCCGCCCCTGATGCCACATATGGTCAGGCGGACAGCTTTCCACGGGCAAAACTGGGCCCCAATTTTTTGGGCCCCAACTCATCCAGTTTGGTGCCCAGTATTTCCAGCGGTCTTCAAAACTGGGGTGGCGAGTTTTTTCCAAGAAGGCCACCCCCTTTTGGGTTTAAAGGGGGTCTGCTCCAGGTCCTGCTGCTGGGGCTCCCTGGCGACTCCCCCCAAAAATAGGCAGGTAAGGGTGCTGCCCCTCAGTGACTCCAGATTTTAAGTTGCTGTGATGGAGTGGTACTGCCCGGGCCCCCCCCCCTTCCCCCGGAAAGCCGCAGCAGTAGTACGTGAGCGCTGAAGAACCCCGGTCAGACCTGAAAGGGGGGGGGGGGACGGGGGGGGGGGGCCAAACTTAGGAAAGGGGCCCCCAATGACAAAGGAGGATTTCCGCCCTTTTAGTATTTGAGTTTGTCCCCCCTTTCCTCAATAGCGGGGGATAAAAGGCCCCCTTTTGGCCCGGGTGGGCGGGGGCCCAAAGGGGGTGGGAGAGCGGGAAGTCCCCCCTTTCTGCCGGATCCCTGCTATTGGGCCCCTGTCACTACCGGGGAATTTCAGCATTCTGGGGCCTTTCCCAAAAGGGATCCGGGGGGGCTCCCTGCCTCCTTTTAAACTGTTTTCTCCCAAAGGTGTTTTGCGGCTCATCTGCCTCGCCCTTTCCTCATCCCCCCATTTACCCCCTCCAGCTGCCCTGTCCCCCTTTTTGGGTCACCGGGGAGAAAATCCACTATTTAAAACCCGACAATGTTTCTGCCCCAAATTTTCCCTCCTCCTCCTCCTCCCCCCAATTTCGGCCCCCACTGGATCATGGGGCCCGGAGTGAAAGTCGCCACGTCCCCAGTCATCTCCCGGGACGACTTTCAGATCTTTTCCCGGGACAGAAAGGAAGGGGAATGACGTTATTCTCCCGTAGTCCTGGGACTGACAAATAACTGGCCCCCCTCGAAGGGCCCTTTCAACAAAGGGCAGGTGTCACCCCAATTGAGTCCCCGGGCCCTGACTTTAAAATTTAACAAAGGGGAGTACTCCGGGCCCCGCCGGGATCATAAAAAAAAAAAAATTCTTTTTTTGGCCTTTCTCTTTTTCTTTAACGTCGGACAAACATGTGCAGGCGGGAAATTTCCCAAAACGGGGGGAAAAAAATGAATACCCGGATTTGTGTTGGGGGGGGCCCGTTCGGGAGCTAATTCGGGAGGGTGTTCTGGCTTTGTAGGAATGGAGGGAAAGTGAAATGCACATTTTTCCTGGCCATTTTCGAATCTTTGAAGATCGGTGGAAGACTTCGGGAAATTCTTTTCAAAAACCAGTTTTGAACACGTGCGTTTTTGAAAGGGGCAGGACCATCCCCCCTCGGTGCACCTTGCGGACCCCCATTTTCCCTTTTCCTTTTCTGTAAAACCAGGGGTTCCGGATTTGCATTTGGGGCGGAAAAAAAAGCCAAAACATCGTTTTTTGTGCTTGACGCGGAGCTGTTCCTCCCTGTGTGACTTCGTTCCCCGGGCAAGCCAGGTGTAGAATGCTTTACCCCGCTGCCCCCTCCCAAAATGGGGAAATGGGGGGAGCTAGTATTTTGTGGGGCTGGATGGTGGTGGTGGTGGAGGAGGAGGAGGCAGACTTGGGCAGGACCCCGCATTTTGGGACAAAGTGGAGGGGGGAAAAGGGGCGTTTCCTGTCCAAGTTTTTGGGTTTGTCCCCGGGGGCCGGAAGAACTTCCCCCCAGGGGGGCCATAAAGGAAAATATACGGGCCCCCTGCCTTTATTTAAACGCCCCAAACACCCGAAACTGCCCTGAAATTTGGGGAACAAACGAAAAAGCTTCTAGGACTGGCCACCTTTGTTCTACAATTTAGGGACGTGCTGGGAAATTGTTTTTTAAAAAAAGGGGAAAAATTAGGCTTGGAACTCTCTTTTCTCGGCTCGGCAAAAGCCATTTGGTTCTCTAAAAGGTGAAGATTTCCACCTTTTGGGAAAAAGGGGGGGGACGCAGCCCCAACAACTTAAAAAGGGAGTAGGGTTTAAACTTTGCATTTTAGGAGGGTTTGGGGGACGCATACGGGTTGTCTTTTTGGAAATTTTCCCTCGTGAATGACGGGCGGGCGGCCCATGAGTAGCGAGGCGCAGGAGATTCTGGCCCGGGGAGATGATTTTCGGGGAAAAAACCCCTCCTTCCCTGCGAGGTGGGGAGCCTTGACGGCTGCAAGGGATGCAACATCTGAGCCCGTTTTCCCGGGCCCACCAGTTTGGGTTGCGTGCATGTGTTGGAAAGGGCCTTGGGGTTTGCCAAAAGTTAGCTCCCTGGTCACGCTTCATTTTGCTTACAGTTTTAAACCTTTTCCCCCCTTTTTGGGTTTTTCCCCCCGGGTTTGTATTAGCAAAGAACTGCCACCCCCCGAAAATCGGTTTTTTCCGCCTACGCTAGAACTGGTTTTACTTGCCGCCGTCCCTTTGCTGAGCCCCTGTCCGCTACTTTTTTGGGAAACCTGAAAATTGGGTTTTTTTTACCCGGGGGCCGCTGGTTCCCCCCCCTCCACTGCTGTTTCCTGCGGGTTCCGGCCCCCACGCCCCAATTGCTGGCTGCGCCGTCCCTGACGCCCCCAAGCTGACCCCCTTTCTCCTGACAAATGATAAAAGAACTTTACCCCCCCCGGGGCCCCTTTAATTTCCCGGTCGGTACATAAATAATTTTATTTGTTTTTCCCAATCTTTCACTGCTGTCCCCCATCCAGGTCTTGGTAAAGCAGAGGTGTTTCCCCCACAAAAATGACCTCCCATGCCTCTTTTAACATCTATTCTTTGCCGTTACCCGCAAGAAGGCAAAGGGGGTTTGGCCCCCATTTCTTCGCTTTCCAAGTAGCCTTTCGGGTGCCCCCCTCAAAAGGTTTTCATCCCCCCTATATAGTGGCGCCGAGCCCCCGACCCCAAAAAGTAGATCTCTGGGTTTAGGGAACCGGATGGGAAAATTGGGGGGTTGAGGACAGGTTTAGGGCCGCTGACCCGTAAACCCGGGCCCCTTTCCAAATAAAGGGGTTGGGGTCTGACGTTCCCACCCGGGGCTTTTGGTGGGTTTGTCAGATGTCTTTTGGGAAAGGGAAATGGATGAACCCAGTCAGCCAATCAAGAACCCCTTGGGGGGCTAGTCAGCACAAAGCCGCTAGATGACAGCAGCGTTTTGGCCCCACCGAGTGACCCCTGCTGCGGGCCTCCCCTTGCTGTGCTGCGGGCCGGGGGCCCGGAATGTTTGTGCCTCTTTCCAAATGGAAAGGGGAAGAAACCCCGCTTCCCCTCTGTCTGACTACGTTTGTTCTTAAAAATTTTCAGGGCACTGTTTTATGAAGATTTTCTGTTTTTATGTTTAAAAACACACCTGTAATTTTTTTTTTCCAAAAAGAAACCCAAATAAGGAAGGTTATGTAACCCCCGGATATAAAATTTAGCTCCAAATTTGGGAAGGAAAAATTTACTTGTATGTGCCGTTTATAAATCTGTGTATTTTACTGAATAAAAAAGCAAAAGGCTTAAAATTAAAATTTTTGATTTGAATTTTTTGCTACCCAAATTTTTTTGTTTGGGGGTTAAAACAGTTTCTTTTAATGAGTACAACTGTTTGAACAATGCTTTAAATTTTTCCCCGGATGTAAATTTCGAAAAAAAATTTAAACAGCCACAAACCCCTAGCCTTTTTTTGCGTGTTACAAAAATTTTCGTGTTTTTTCTGTTACACAACAAAAGAAAAAAAAGGGAATTAACCTTTGTTGTGAAAATTTTGCTACCCCGGGGAAAAAAGTAATTTTTGGTGGGGGAAAAAGACGGTTTATTTTTGTCACCACAGCAGAAAAAACCCAAGTTTTTAAAAGGGGGTTTTACCCACAGGGGGTTTTAAAAAAATGCATGAAAGAAATTCTTGTCCCCTTCATGGTTTTTGACTAAATTTTTCATAAGTCCCTGCTTGTAAGTACGTTGTGCTTTCAGTTTCTAAATTTGATTAGATTAGCTTCTTTAAACTAATTGAAGGGCTTCTTATTGATCCCCCCAAAAAAAAGCCCAATTAAAGAGCTGTTTATTGGGATAAATCAAGCTTTTTACTGTCTGGGGAGAAAGGACACTGACTGCACTGGACCGTGTTTATGACTTTACTCTCTGTTATTTTCATTGAACAAACGCCCCGGGGGGATTTGTTTAAAAGGGCTGTTAATGAGGGAACTGAAATAGCCATGGGAGGGAATAAAATTTTCCCTTTTATCTCTTTTTGGGAAAACAAAAAGGAAAAATGCTATATTTTGGGGAAAAAGTTTTATTTTTTTGTTCCCTTCAATTTTGAAAGCTATTTTTTTGTAGCGAGACAACCCCTTTAATTTAACCCCCCGGAAAGGGAAAAATTTGGAAAAAAAAATTGAGCAGCCAAAAAAAGAAGTGGTATTTGTATTGTAAAAACGGGTTTTTTTCTTTAAATGAATACAAACAGGAGCCCAGCTTTGATCCCCCCTTTGGGTATTCAACTTTTGTTGAGAGATAGCATTAAAAGGGATTGCAGCAGCAGTGGACGCACACTGGACTTTAGATTCAATACCCCACAAAATCAGAAATAGAACATTAAGAGAAGCAGTCTCTGAGACAAGCTGAGACACCCCACAAAAATCACTTTATAAAAATAAGTTTTTAAGTAACAATCAGCCGTGGCAGCACCTTCCCTGATCAGTACAGTGAGAGCGGTATGAGCTCCCAGCGTCGCGCCGGACTTATATAGTGCGGTGACGTCACAGAATCCCGCCGGTCTCTCTGATTGGCTTCATCTCTGCACATGTCATGCAGGCTATGCCCTTCTTCCTCCCAGAGTGCTTTGCCCCATGTAACGCCATGTGCTCGCAGCCATTTTATCAATGAAAAGCACACTTCGTTCACCCGAAGTACCCCAAACTTCGACTTCATTCAGAACCGAAGTTTTCCTGAAATTCTAAACGAATTCCACTTCGTTAGAATCAATTTGCCCATCTCTAATTGCTGGTTCTTTAGATGTTTGAACAGGCTTACAATCAAACTTGAGGCAATGTGCGCCTGACGACATATTTTGATACGCCAAAGTTTGGTGCGAAATTACCATACAAAGTTTGTCGCATATCACTCTATGCTCCAATTTTGAGTGTTATGCACTGCAAAGCCCCTTACCAGTACTATGACGTACTCAAACGTCATATGTCTGTAAGGTTTAAATGTCTTTTTATTTTGTTACAACATTAGGGGGCTTAGAAATATAATAGTAAATTTAACATTTTCAGGAAAATTTGCAACATAGATTTTTTTAGGGACCAGTCCAGTCCTGACAGGACTTTGAGGGGCCTGCATGTTAGATAAATAACTATCTAAATGACTATATTTAAGAAACTACACCCCTTGAAGTATTCAAAACAGTGCTTAGAAAGTTTTTTTTAACCCATTAGGGGTTTCACAGAAATTAAAGCAAAGTGGAGGTGAAATTTTCAATTTTTTTTTTTTTTTTTAGATTTTCAATTTGTATCCATTATTCACTGGAACACGGTAGATGTGCCCAAGGAAATTCAACTCAACATCGATTCCCTCGATTCTGCCATTTTTTTTAGAGATATCTCATATGTGGCCCTAGTGCCCTATTTGACTCAACCATAAGCCTTAGAGTAAAAGGAGCACCTACCGGATTTGAGGTCTCATTTTCATTACGATTTTCTTTAGGCATCATTACAGGTTTGCAGACATCCAATAATGCTAAAACTTAATACACACGCCTAAATAGACCCCATATTGGAAACTAAACCCTTGTAAGGAATATATCCAGGGGTGTAGTGAGTATATCAACCCCACAGGCGTTTCACAAATTTTTTTTTACCGTAAAAGTATGTTCACACAACGTTTTGCAGGTGTATAACAGCACGATCTGTGCATGCAGGCTGCAGATATATACCTGCTGCTTCGGAAATATGCTCTGGCCAGCATGTGCTTCCGAAGCGCTCCCACTGACATTCACTTTCCCCACTGCGTATTATGCTCCGAGCAATACGCTTTAAAATAATAACACTCAATGAGTGCTATGATTTTACCATATTTGCAGGGCGTACTTCGTGCGTATTGCAGCGCGATTATGTCCCGCGAATATGCCCCACAAGAACGCTGTGTGAACACACCCTTAGGCTGTGAAAATGGAAAAAAAAATGTTTTGCAACAATCTGCAATTTTTGCTTCAAATGTTTCATTTTTACAAGGAATCCTGGAAAAAAATCATTCCAAAATTTGTTACACAATACCCTATGTGTCTGTGGAAATTGGGGCATGGCAGGTCGTACAAGGGAGGCGGCAAAGTTTGGCATTTGGAACACAGATTTTGGTGGGTGCCCCCAAAGTACCAGAACAGATGAAACCTTCCAGAAGTCACCCCTTCTTGGATTCAACACCCCTCATGGATTTCTAGGTGTGTATTGTGCACTTTGGGTGCACAGGTGTTCAATAGTTTTTTTAGCACTGGACCATGAAAATGAGGGGGAAAAAAAATCACTTCTGCTATAGTTTCTTGGGCTTCATTTAGGGCTTTCATATAGCTTTCGCCGTGGGGTATAAGTGACATGGTAGCTTTATTATGTGGGTTGGTACAATTATAATGACATAAATTTTATGTAGTTATTTACTATTTATTACTATTACACAATAGAAATGCGTGTATAAAAAATGTGTCATAGTCTGATAGCCATAACCTTTTTATTTTTCTGCATATGGAGCTGATTAAGGTTTTTTCTTTTCTGCGGGGTGAGTTTGCCGTTTTCATTGGTACCATTATGGAGTTTATATGATGCTTTGATCACTTTTTATCAAGGTTTTTGGGAGTTGAGCGATCCACAGCCTTAACCCCTTAACTACCTTGGGCGTATGAGTACGTCCCAGGGCCGCTAAGGGGCTTTGCAGGGGGATCGCTCCACGACCCCCCCCGCACAGCCGGCGGGTGTTAGCGGCAAATCGCCGCTAACACCCGGCAGTAACAGCGCCGGGGTTGGCTCCGCCGCGGGCCGTGTTTTAACCCATCAGGCGCCGCGGCTAAGATGGCCGCGGCGTCTGAATTAAGGACTCGCCCGATCGGTGCGGTGATCGGCATAACGCAGCTATGCTGGCCGACCCGATCACCGGGCTTTTTTGTGGGAAGGCTCCCGTCACTTACCCTGGCGGTTTGCCCCACTTCCGTCCGCAGACAGGAAGTGGGGAAACCGCCATCTTTGTAACCCAAATGCATTGCCTATGCAATGCATTAGGTTTTATTAACAATCGCGCCCCCTAGTGGCAGTACCACAGGTGGCCTCAATGTTACAGTAAAAAAAAAAATAATAATAAAGTTTTAAAGTACAAAAAAAAAAGTATTAAAAGTTCAAATCACCCCCCCTTTTCCTATTTACAAATAAAATCATTAAAATAATAAAAAAGTTACACATATTTGGTATCGCCGCGTCCCAAAAAGTCCGATCTATAAAAGTTATAACATCATTTATCCTGTACGCTGAACACCGTAGAAGAAAAAAATTCCAAACGCCAAAATTGCGTTTTTTGGTCATTTTACGTCACTTAAAAAATGGAATAAAAATGATCAAAAAGTTTCATGCATTCCAAAAAACCTAGCGTTAAAAAGTACACTTCAGCCCGCAAAAATGCCCCCTCACTGATGTCCGTAGGTTTTAGTACAAAAAAACTTATTGGCCGCACAAAATGGCGCCGTGCCACAAATTTCAAAAATAGAAAATGTTTGGAATTTTTTTACGGTACCAAAACAAAACGGAAAAACCCTACTGTTTGGGATTGCCGGATGCAAAACAACCTGAAGAATACAGATAACACATTTTATTTACCAAAAATTGAACGCCGTAAAGCAAAACCCCGCAAAACCCTGGCGAAAATACATTTTTTTCACAATTTGTCCACTTGGAATTTTATTGCGGTTTTCCAGTATATTTCTATAGTATAGTGAATAACACCATTAGAAAGTACATCTTGTCCCGCAAAATAAAAGCCCTCATGTGTCTATATAGGTGGAAAAATAAAGTTATGGCTTTCAGAAGGCGAGGAGGGAAAAACGAACGTGTCACCCAAAAAAAACGCCGGGTCCTTAAGGGGTTAACAGGAAGAGTGAACCTGAAGCTGCTTGTGGAGAGCAGTCTCTGTGAAGCAGCCAGATAGAAACACCTCTTTAAGCATGATTCAATCACTTGAACTTATATCATGTATTTTGTGTTAACCTTCATGGCACAATTGTACTATCTGCATCGGCAGTTCTTACCCTTTGTAAATTTGACTTGTATATTATTTTATATTTATCCAAAGCTTGTTGATCATGGATTAGAGTGTTATACTATTAGGGTATGTTCACACGATGTACTGCGAAACGTACAGTACGCGCCATAGTACATTGTGTCTTTCGGGAGCTCGAGTTAATATGCACAAACTCCCATGGCGCGCGGTGGGTGGGAGGCGGCAGCTCGCTGGCCCCATTGACAGTAATTACTCGGGGCGCATATTTGCCGCACGTAATTGACATGTCATTTATCTCCTCGCTCGTACAATACAATTGTATTGTACGAGCGAGGAGAGGAGGCATAATCCATAAACACTTCTCTTTGAGAACTATGGATTACCGTAATTTCGGTGCGCATCTCGCCCGTATTAGAGCGCAAATATGCGGCAAAATACACGCTGAAATTACCCCGTGTGAACATACCCTTAAACTCAGAATATGCTACTTTAAAATTATCCTGAAATGAGAAGACCTGGTTGAATTAATTAATTTATCAGGTATAATTTTTTCTTCTTTATTAAGCCTAAACAATACTCTTATTCATAATGCAGTATTAAATCAAGAGTTCTATTACAGAGTTGTCCTCATAACTATTTATGATAATGTGACAACTGGGACACCATTCTATTTGCTATTCTTTAATTCCACAGGAAATTTCTGGTGTGTATCTTACAGAGGGCTGTGACTGAAAATGCAGTGCAAAATCTGTATAAAAATTTGTTGCATATGACAACATTGCTACTGTATGTATATTTATAATTCGCATGGTCATAGCTGTAGTGTCTAGAAGGTAACAGTTGCAACCCAAACCTCGGTTCCTGAGGGGGCCCGAAACCCCTTCAAAGCCATATTCATAGATACCAGTATTTGGATAATTTGGTTTATATGGGAGTTACTACTGCTAAAAACCTGTGTCTTATGTGTTAATAATCTGATTCACTGAGGTTATTACACTGGCATTCCACCACATGCAGCACTAATTTTAGCCTGGGACTATACATTTGGGAACTCTCCTGGAACCCAGAAGACTTGGCAAGTATTTGAGCGGTGCGCATGTTCTCTGCTTGAATAGTGCGGGTATAGACTACCTGTGGTGGGAGGCGGATGTAGTCTGTCGCACTGAAGAATCAACCTCGTTACAAAACCAGTCATTTCACCCCCTAGATGTCATGGTCAGTAGGGTCTGCAGTGTCTAGGTGATTAACAGAGGGAGGGAAGGTCCCATGGTTTTTATTGCAGCCAGATGCCAAATAATAGCTTTCGGGTCTGCCCTGCACAGGAGCCTATTAGAGTCTAATAGGCTGCCTGTCACAAATATTGTATAAAAATGTATTGCTATTTATTATAAAAGTGATCAAGCAATCACATAGCCTAGCTCTATATTGTGACTATGAAAAAAAGGAGTGGATTTAGAGAGGATCTGTAAAAAAGTAGGGGTGAGGTCTGCATGAAAGAACAGCAAAATTAAAGACAGCCCTGGGCAGCAAAAACTCTAGCTTTAACATTGGGTTATAATTAGAGATGGGCGAATTAATTCAAACGAAGTTGAATATCTTTAGAATTTCAGGAGAAACTTCGTGTTTCGTTACGAAGTTCGAAGTTTTGGGGTACTTCGCCTGAACGAAGTGTTCTTTTGAATTGATAAAATGGCTGCGAGCACATGCAGTTAAACATGGGGCAAACGAACTCATGGGAGGAAGAAAGGGCATAGCCTGTAAGCATGACATGTGTCAGAGATGAAGCCAATCAGAGACCGTCGTGATTCTGTGACACACCGCACTATATAAGTCCGGGACGCGACGCTGGGAGCTCATTACCGCTCATACACTGTACAGAGTAGGAAGGTGTTGCCGCGGCTGCCTTATGATAGCAGATACTAAAGAACTGTTTTTATACAGCGATATTTTTGGGGGTGTCTCAGCTATCTCAGAGTACTGCTCTTTAACATTCTATTTCTAATTATGTGTGGGTATTGGAAATCTGAAGTCCAGTGTGCGTCCAGTGCATGCTCCATATACATTTTAATGCATCTGCTCACAGCACATAGAATATCCAAGGGATGAATCTAAGCCTGTCCTGTTGTATAAAATTTAAAGAACAGCATTTTTTACATTTTTGCTGCTCAATTCTTTTGCGCAATTACATCCAGGGTTAATTAAGCGTTGAATCATGCAGTCGTGTGCCTAAAATAAAACCGTCTTTTTCACCGCCAAAAAATACATTTTCCTGAGCATAATTCACAAGCGAAGGTTAATTACAAGTTATCCTCTTGATTGTGTAGCTAAAAAACACGCCATTGTAACACCTACAAAGCACCGTAGTTTTTGGTTTGCTCAATTCTTTGCGCATTTACATCAAGGGTTAACTAAGTATTGTTTTTCTGCAGTTGTACTCAGTAAAAGAATACATTGGTTTTCACCACCACAGAAGAAGTTCTGAGCATAATTCATATCCGAAGGTTAATTAGCCTGTTTGTGCTTTATATTCAGTAAAATACAACAGAGTTTTTTAAACGGCACATACAAGTCAATTTTTCCTCCGCCATTGTGGATCGCAATATATATCCAAGGGTTAGTTACCCAAGCATCTTAGTGGTTTTTTCCTTTTGGCGTCAAATACAGGGTGTGAAATTATCATAACAATATCTTCATCAAACAGTGTCCTGTACATTTTAGAACATACAGATGTCAGACAGAAGGTGGTAGCTATTCACCTGCGAGTGGCAGAGGCACAAACATTCAAAAAAACAGCAATCACGGGGACATCGCAAGCAGGGTCACATCGGTGAGGCCCCAACTGCCGCTGTCACTAGCGGCCGGTTTGCAGACTAGCATCCCAAGGGATCCTTGATTGGTGACTAGTCATCCACTTCCTCCCAGATGACATCTACAACCCCAGCCAAAGTCCGGTGGGGAACGACAGACACAAACCCCTTAGTGGCATGGCCCGGGAGCGGTCAGTGGCCCTCACCTGTCCCTCAACCGCCTCCTGTCCCATCCGGTTCCCTCAGCAGAGATCTCCTATGTGTCCTAGGGCACAGCGCCACTATATAGTGAGGCTAAAGAATTGAGGAGGCAGTCCAGCAGCTACTGGCAGCGAAAGAAATGGGGCCAATACCCCTGCTTTCTTGCAGTAGGCGGCAAAGTATAGATGTGATAGTGGCATGAGGAGGTCATGTGTGAGGGGTCAGCCTTTGCATACCTAAGACCGTGATTGAGGATCAGCAGAGACTATGAAACACAAATAAAATGTAGTTCGACCGCACTTGGGAGCCGGGTGAGGCAAGGGCTTCACATCGTCAGGAAAGAGGGCGTCACCTTGCGCGTCAGGCAGCGGCGCAGCCCAGGTCCACATGGAATAAAAATCAGCCCTGGCACTAAGCCCCCACCCCACATACAAGATCCACTTAAAAATTTCCTGTTCCTCGCACCTCGCCACCGTCTAAAATAAACTACACTATAAAGCTGCTTATCACACGGACGTTTTTTTTGTCATATTTTGCTGGTTTTCCCCCGGTGCGTTTGGTGTGCAGAAAGCAGAGCATTTAATGCTGAACATTTCTCCACAAAACGGCATCAAAAAATGCACCAAAACCGCTTGTGTGAGAGCCCCCTACACACAAGCAAGAGGAGAAACAGTGGTGCAGATGAAACCCCTCATCACAGAGCATGTGCACTTGCTTTACATCAGGACAACCCACACTGACACTACATAACACCAGCATAACCTACAACCCCACCAAATCACATCACCAGTAGTCAGGTTCACCAACACATAAACACACACTACTCAACACGAAGTACAAATGACCCCTGACAGCAGGGACACACAGGAGACGTCAGTCTCTGAGGGAGTTGTTCACTTCTCCTTTCTTCTTCTGGGCCCAAACCTCCATGACGTCTTCTCCTGATGAGTCGTTCCCTTCCTAGCTCTCTCTGTTCGGTAACATCGCAATGTCTTCTTCTAGTGGTGCACTACTCTCCCTGGGGGGGAGGAATTTTACAACACATACATCTTAGTCTCCTCTCTCTTCCAGCACTTTCCTATTCAATTCCCCAAACAGCGTCTGTTAGACCCTAAAAATTAGAAATTAAAAATGTCAGATAAGTGCATGTAAATAGGAGACCCCCTTAGGCAGGCAGGCCAGTATGTAGGCAGGCAGGGCCAGTATACAGGCAGAGCAGGGCCAGTATACAGGCAGACATGCCAGTTATACAGGCAGACAGGCCAGTATACAGCAGACAGAGCCACTTATAGGCAGACAGTGACAGTATAAAGGCAAGCCAGGGCAGTGTAAATAGGAAGCAGGGCTATTATAGGAGCCAAGGCAGTGTCTAAGGTAGCAGTGCTATTAAAGGCAGCCAGGTCAGGATATAGGCATCCAGGCAGGGCATCCCCGAAATAGCCAGGCAGGGTATAGGTAGCCAGGGCACCATCATATAGCCAGGGTAGGGTATAGGTATCCAGGGCAGGGCATCATATAGCCAGGGCAGGGCATCGGTACCCCACCCCCCCCCCAACCCCCCCCCCCGCCCAGGGCAGGGCATCTTAAGCCAGGTCAGGGTATAGGTACCAGGGCAGCATCATATACCATGGCAGGGTATAGGTAGCCAGGGCAGGGCATCATCTAGCCAGGCATGGATAGGTAGCAGGCAGGGGCATCATATAGCCAGGGCAGGGCACTGGAAGCCAGGACAGGGCATCATATAGCCAGGGCAGGCATAGGTAGCCAGGGCATGGCATCAATAAAGCCAGGGCAGGGCATAGTGTAGCCATGGCAGGGCATCCATCTAGCCAGGGCAGGGCATAGGTATCCAGGGCAGGGCACATATACCATGGCAGGTGCATAGGTAGCCCAGGCAGGGCATCATATAGCCAGGGCTAGGGCATAGTACCAGGAGCATGGCAATCATATAGCCGGCAGGGCATAGGTAGCAGCAGGGTATCATATAGCCAAGGCAGGGTATAGGAACCAGCAGGGATCAGTAAGCAGGCAGGGCATCAGTAGCCAGGCAGGGCATCAGTAGCCAGGGCAGGGCCTCAGTAGCCAGGGCAGGGTAAAGTATCCAGGGCAGGGAACAGTAGTCCCAGGGCAGGCATCAAGATAGCCAGACGTGTATAGGTAGACCAGCAGGGTATAGGTAGCCAGGCAGGGTATCAGTACCCATGGGCAGGGCATATATAGTTAGGGCAGGGTTATAGGTAGCAAGCAGGGTATAGTCGCCAGGGCAGGCATCATATAGTCCAGCAGGGTTAGGTAGCAAGGCATGAATAAGTAGCCAGTGCAGGGCATCATAATAGCCAGACAGTGTTATAGTACCAGGCATAGGTATCAGCAGCCAGGCAGGCATCATATAGGCCAGGGCAGGCATCAATAGCCAGGGCAGGGTATAGTGTAGCAAGGCAGTTGGTATAGGTAGCCGGGCAGGGCATCATATAGCCAGGGCAGGGTATAGGACGCCAGGCAGGGATAGTAGCCAGGCAGGCTATCAGTAGCCCGGGCAAGGCCATCATAGTAGCCAGGCAGGGATATAGGTAGCCAGGGCAGGCCATCATATAGCTAGGCAGGGTTTAGGTAGCCAGGGCAGGAATATGTAGCAAGGGCAGGGCATCATATACCAGGCAAGGGTATCAGTAGCCAGGGCAGGGCATCTATAGCAAGGGCAGGGCATCAAATAGCCATGGCAGGGGCAGTATATAGCCAGGGCAGGGCTATATTATAGGCAGCCAGGCAGGGAGTATATAGCCAGGGCAGGGCTTATAGACAAAGCCAGGGCAAGGACAGTATATTGCCAGCCCGGGCAGGGGCAGTATATAGTCCCAGGGGCAAGGTGCAGTATATTAGCCAGGGAAGGGGCAGTATAGCAAGCCAGGTCAGAGGTCAGTAAAGTAGTCAGTGGCAGCGGCAGATTATAGCAGCTAGGGCAGGGGCCGAATATAGCCAGGGCAGGGTGCATTGTATTCAGCTAGGCAGAGCAGTATGATAGCCAGGCAGGGGCAGTATAGGCCAGCCATGGCAAGGAGCAGTAATATTAGCCAGGCAGGGCAGAGACAGTAAATAGCCAGGGCAGGCAGGGGCAGCTATATAGACCGGGCCCCCCGGGCCGCAGACAGGGGCAGTATTGCAGGGCGTATATAGCCATGGCAAGGGTTCAGAATAGGCAGCCAGGCTGGGTCAGTAAAATATAGCCAGGGCAGTCCAGTAAATAGCCATGGGCAGGGCAGTATAACAGCCAGGCAGGGCAGTATATACCAGGGCAGAGTTCATAAATAGCCAGGGCAGGGCAGTATAAGCAGCTAGGGCAGGGCAGGTAAAGTAGCCAGCAGGGCAGTATAGGCAGCTAGGGCCATGGCAGTATAGGCAGCAGGCAGGTGCAGTATAGGCAGCCCAGGCAGGAGCAGTATAGCAGCAGGGCAGGGGCATATATAGCCAGGGCAGGGCAGTATAATAGCCAGGCGGGCAGTATAATGGCACCAGGTCAGGGGCAGAAATAGCCAGGGCAGGGCCGGGGCAGTATCAAGCCAGGGCAGGGGCAGTATAGGCAGCCAGGTGCATGCAGTATATAGCCAGGGCAGGCATGGGCAGTATAAGCCAGGGCGAGAGAGGGCCAGTATATGGGCAGGGGCATATATAGCCGGGCAGGGGCAAGTATAGGCAGTCCCCCCCCCCCCCGGCCCCCCCGCTGCCCCCCCCCCCAACCCCCCCCACTCGCCCCCTTACCCAGGGCAAGGGTCCATATATATCCAGGCAGGTCATTTAAATAGCCAGGGCAGGCGCGGCAAGTATAGGCAGCCTAGGCAGGGGCAGTAATATAGCCAGGGCAGAGTCAGTATATAGCCAGGCAGGGGCAGTATAGTCAGCTAGGGTGAAAACAAAAAATAATGGGGGGGGGGGGGGGGGGGGGGGAAAAATAAAAAAGGGCAGTATATAGCCAGGCGGGCAGTAAAGGCAACTAGGCAGGGGCATATAGGCAGCCAGGTGCAGGGGCATAAAAGCCACCAGGGCAGGAGCAGTATAGGCAGTCCAGGGCAGGGGCCAGATATAAGCAGGACAGTGCAGTAAATAGCCAGGGCAGGGGGCATTATAGGCCAGCCATGCAGCGCAGTATTAGCCAGGGAGGCAGGGCAGTATATAGCCAGGGCAGGGGCAGTATAGGCAGCCAGGCAGGGCAGTATATATGGCCAGGCAGGGCAGTATATAGAGCCAGGGCAGGGCAGGATATAGCCAGGCAGGCATATAGGCAGCCAGGGACAAAAAGTATTTAAAAAATAAAGTAAAAGGTAATACTCAACCCGGACACCCGCTGCCCCTCCTCTTCACTCTTCACTCTGGACCGTTTGTCCACTCACAGCAGAGTGCGTGGCCGCGGAAGCAGGCGCGCGATGACCGTCATTACATCGCGCGCTCTGCCCCGCGGCCTCCTGGAGCTGAACAACGGTATCAGTAGATCCAGATGTTCAACCTCGGTCCGCTGCTTCACCGCGCGGTGCAGGCGCGGCCGTAATGGCAGCATGGCTGGTCGGTGGACCCGGCCATGCCAGTCGTGTGGCGAGGGGGGGCATACGGGGTACCCCCTGCCACATGGTTCCGTCGCCGATGCACCATTGCGCCCCTGAAGACGCGCCACAGACCGGCACACGGCCGGCCCGCCGTGTGAACACCGTCCTCCTCGGCGGCGATCCGGCCCGCCCTGCGGCCGGACCCTACGGCCCGCCGGCAAATGCCCGATTGCCCTATGGTCATCCGGCCTGGCGCAGCCAGCAAGTGGTTGTGTGGCCGTGATCAGCAGGGTAGCAGCAGTGTGATGCCGGTGAGCCAAGCGCCACGGGGTAAACAAAACCCCGCTTGCGCGGTCCAATAAAGTAGCGGCACAGGGGCTCAGTGAGGCAGCGGCGGTAGTAGTCACTCAGTGCGGAGCGTTGGCGGTTAAAATCCGATACTCCAACGGCATGTAGCAGTTTCTTTGCTAAGACACTCGGAAGGACGAATATGGGTAATATGTTAGCATCTGTGGGCAGAAAGGTGAACGTGGCCAGGGGAGCTAACTAGGCACCACGCCCTGCTCAACACCATGCAGCGTCACCAACCGGTGGCCTGGGGAGAAACGAGTGGCTCATATGTGGTGGTCCATCCTGCCCCCGCAGCGACGGCAACAGCCAGCGCCCAGTGGCACGCAGCCATAGCAGCCAGTCAAGCTCCACCAACTCTGGCAGAAGGGAGCTGTTTCTTGTTGACTCATCCCCGGTCCAGAGTTCCTGCACCTCGGTACTCATGGTGCCAGCCAGTCGTTCAGCTAGGTCAATTGCAAAGAGAACACAGTAATGGCTCCAACCATCCTAAGGTGCATAAGCTAACATGCTCTGTTTCCAAATCCGTAATTTATTTTCCACAAAGGCCGTACAGCACATCATAAGAGATGTCGAACAGAATGTGGGCCATCCATGAGCTATCGTTTGTTTCCAAGGTGAACGCAGCGCGGACGTCCTGGAGGCTGTAGCTAACGTTCAGGGTCCCAGTACATGTCTTTACGGCCCCAGGGGATGAATGTGCTCCGGCCCAGGCCACACCAACAACTTGGACAAGAGACGGCGCTTTCTCCTCCACGTAGTCACACTGCGCTCCTGCGCCAATGTCCTGCCTCCTCCTCCCTTCAAAACCACACCACCATCTCAGCTCTCCACAAGTACTGCGCCATCATATCCACATGTGTAGGGCACAGCGGTGTCATGCAGTTTTCTACATCTGGCTTGCCTTCGGCGAACAAGTCACACAGTGGAGGAACTGCTTCTGTCCTCATGCAGCAAGAAAACGATGTGTGGCTTTCTCCGCGCAACGCAAATCGGAAACATGGTGACGGACAATGGGAGTAACATGGTTCCGCGCTGCACCGAGGAGGGATGGTCCATGCGCCCTGTTGTGAAAAGGTATCCTGAAGTCTTCCACCGATCTTCAGAACATTCTGAAATGGCCAAAAAAACTGTGCATGCATTTTTCCCATTCGTACAAACCCAGGAACCCCCTCCCGAGTTGCCGGAGAACCCTCCCCAACACACTCTGATATCGATTTTTCCCCCCTTTAAATTCCCCCTGCACTATTACCGACTGTAGAACAAAAAGGCCATTAACGTTTTTTTGATGATCCAGGCAGACAAAATACCCCCCGTGTAATTTTGATGTACCAGTGGAGTCAGCTGACACCTGCCGTTTGTTGGGGCCTTCGGGGAGCGACGTATTTGTCAGTCGTCAGGACTAGGGGAAATAACGTCATTCCACTGTTTCTTTCCTGGAACAATCTAAAAAATCGTTGGGCAGGGACGGGAGATTTTGGCGACTACACTCGTGGCCCCAAGTCCGGTGGGGGGCGAAATGGAGGGGGAGGGGGAGGAATTTGGGGCAGAAGCTTTCTGGTGAAAAAGAGGGATTTTTTACCCAGTACAAGAGGGAGGGGCAGGACAGCTGGGGAGGTGGGTGGAGGAAAGGAAAGAGGCAGATGACCCCCAAGCACCCTGGGAGTATACAGTGGAAAAAGGCAGGGGGGCCCCCCGGGGTCACTTGTGCAGATGGCCCGCACATCTTTTTTGCCTGGCATGCAGCCGAAAATCACATCCGCAGGGGAGCTTCTGGGTCTCCCCCTATTGGACCCTCGTAACGTCCCAAAATGGGAGCCTTTTCCCAGCTATTGAGAGGGGGGACAAAAAAAATACTATAGGGAAATCCTCCCTAAACAGTTGGGCCCTGCCTATGCGGCACGTCCCTCCTCACAGGTTGACCGGGGGGGGTTCCCCACCTACTACTACTGCCGCGGCTGCTGGGGAAGGTGGGGGGGGAGGCGGGACCCCTCCACACAGTAACCTAAGTCTGGGGCACTGATAGCACTTCCTTCCCCGCCTCGAGGAGGGTAGTGCCAGCAGCACAGCGGATGGAGCGACCCCGAACCAACAGGGGGTGGCCACTTGGACAGCACTCGCCCCCAGTTTTGAAAATTGTGGGGCTACTTGGCAGCCAAACTGGTGTGTGGCCGCAACTTTCCGAGTTTTGAGTGGAGAAGCTGCCTGCCCCCGGCCCGTAGTGTGGCATCAGAGCGGTGTTCATGCGGGGGGCCACGTTACCCCCAAGGAGAACCCCTTGTCCAGGGAAATGTGGAACGATGACCTTTGTCAAATGAACGGGCAGGATCGGCAGGATTTCCACACACCATTGCCTTGGGCGCAGATACATCAGCCATGATGCCCCCAAACTGTGAGAAATGATCGGGGGTTAAAAACTCCCTCCTCAGCCATATTCATGCCCCACCCGCCTGATGCCCCACATTGCGAATTTTTTCCATCTGCCACCCAAACCTCTTTACCAGGGACTGGTATTGCCCCCCCCTCCCACTCGTAATTTTGGGCCCCTGTCTGACCTATGCTGCTGCTGGCTGCTGCCGGACCCCACACGTGTCATTGCCCACTCTTGGGGCCTATTCCCGTTTTTTCCCCTCCAAATGTCATTGGCCACTGCTGACCTATGCTGCTGCTGTGGGGGCTGCCGTGCCTACACCTGTGTCATTGTGCCCCTGTCTACTCATGCTGCGTGTGGCTGCCCGCCCTACCCCACACGTGATTGGCCCTGTCTGACCTCATGCTGCTGCTGGGGCTGCTCCGCCCTACCTCCACACTGTGTCATTGTGCCCCGCTGACCTCATCTGTGCTTTGGTTCTGCCCCCGTGACCTCCACACTGTGTCATTTCCACGCTGACCCATGCGCTGCCGCCGTCACCTCCACACCTGTCATTGTGCCTTTGCCACCTCAGCTGCTGCTGTGGCTGCTGCCACCTACCACTGTCATTTGCCACTGTCTACCTCATGCGCTGCTGGGGCTGCTGCCGGACCTACCACGTGTTTTTGTGCCCCTGTCTGCCCCTCTGCTGGCGCCGTGACCTCCACACTTTCATTGGCCACCTGTCCATTCCTGTTTTTGCCACCTCCAAATGCTTTGGGCCCACTGCCTGACCTCATGTGCTGTGCTCCCGCCGTCCCTCCACACTCTTCACTAATGTTGCCCCCTGAGCTCCAGCTTGTTTTTTCCAGCTTTCTCTGGCATGACTTTAATCAGGCACATTCCCGTTCATTTTTTTTTGGTCAGTTTTCCCCCTTTTTTAAGTGCCCAGGGAATTTTATAGTGAACGATTCTAAGAGCGGCGCAGTCATTGCGTGTCAACTAAAACACAACCGTTGAAACCAAACCAAGCTCCCCGAAATTTTTGAGAAAGGCACAACGTTCTAAAGCCCCGCAGGCTCTGTGCAGCCGGAAATAGCTTTTTTTTAAACGGGGATTCGTGCCGAAGAAATTTGGGAACAAATTTATTTTTTGCTGAGAAATTGGGCGAAATGAACGAAAAAATAATTTTGGGAAAAAGCCCACTCTATCTCTGAAATTTTCCCCCCGGGCTCCCCTTTGCTTTGGACGGACATCATTCCTATTCTTCCCCCTGTAAGGGCCTCCCATATGCAGTTCGCCATTTTTTTTGGCCCAAGACGCTTCGATGACTGGATGATGCCGCTTCCTCTTCCTGGGGAAAACTTCTTCAGGGGGCTCGGCCGTTGACCTTTCCTTTTTGGAATCAGCCTAATAACACCCGAGTATTAGGGAAGGTGAGAAAAAGGTTAATTTTTAGAAATAAGAAAAAAAATTGCCGACCCCCAGGAGGGGGAAAACCAAAATAACAATTCATACATGCAAGAATCTGCAAACAAAGCAGATGCAAATAGCAGGTTACATTTGTATAAGAGTAAAGGTTGAAGACAAAAATGAATTTTTTGCAAAAAACCAATGTTGGCTTAAAGGGGTTTTTTTTCACTACAGATTTGCGCCTTTTGTGCTGGTTGCCAAGCTACTTTGAAATGGAGTGCTTTGTTTTTTTCCCCCCCACAGGGAGTATCTTCACCCCGGAATGCCCCCACGTGGCACGCTCCTGATGATTCATTGTGGTGAGCCAGGGGAAGGGAGAGTTCTCGCTGTCCGAGACCAAGGGATGTGCACAAACAAAAGACAAAATGCGCCAAATATGATGCATTTCAGTATTTGGGTAGCCAAGCCAAGGGTCCTGGGGAAGGGAAAAAACAAAAGAACTTTGGGGTTCCTAATTTCTCTCCTCTCCCAATATTTTGAAAAAGGACATTTTAAAATTTGGGAAGATTTTTGCCTTTTTTGTTGTTGGCGTCTTCCAGCTCTGAACCACATGGGGGGGGGGTAATGTTTACCAGTTTTTTTGATGTGGAGCATGGGTAGTGTAAGGGTAGGGGGGATTGCTGGACCCCGCAAGCGTGATGGCGTAAGCCCCACCCGGGGGCGGGTTTTAAGTACCCCCGTATTGCGGGATGGGCTTTCTGAACATAGGGTACCCGGGCGCTACCCCTGACGGAAAGCTTGCATGGCGGGCCGGGGGACTGTGTGGTACAGAATCCGGGGATATCGGGGACAGGCAGAAGGGAAAGGGTGGGGCGGGAGGTTCGTGGTAAAGACAGGGCAGAAGGTTTGGGCAAGTGGGAAACAGGCAAGGGCAAAACAGGGCGGAGGCACGGATAAACAGACAGGCCTTCCAACACCTCAGACTTGGAATGCACAAAAACGAATGCGAGAGGCTGGGGGGGTCTTCCTTTAAAAAAGGACCAGCGGGCCCGGCAATAACTAAATACCGGGACCTGGCCCTTTAAATCCGACCCGACTTGCGCGCCCCCTAAGCGTGGGTACGCGCGGGGGCCGGGACAGCAGGGGCAGCGTGCACCGAGCGGGATGGGTAAGTGGCCGGC